>BOPN01000020.1:817898-820398 GCA_017312705.2 Penaeus japonicus | reverse complement strand
AATCCTAAAGACATCAACAACAACAAACCACAACCACAACCCCAATCCTAAAGACATCAACAACCACAACCCCAATCCTAAAGACATCAACAACAACCCCAATCCTAAAGACATCAACAACCACAACCCCAATCCTAAAGACATCAACAACAACAACCCCAATCCTAAAGACATCAACAACAACCACAACCCCAATCCTAAAGGCATCAACAACAACCACAATCCCAATCCTAAAGACATCAACAACAACAACCCCAATCTAAAGACATCAACAACAACCACAAACTGATAAAGACATCAACAACAACCACAACCCAATCCTAAGACATCAACAACAACCACAACCCCGATCCTAAAAGCATCAATAACAACCACAGCCCAAATCTCCAAGACATCATCAACAACACAACCTTTAATCCTAAAGACATCAACAACAACCACAACCCCAATCCTAAAGACATCAACAACAACCACAACCCCAATCCTAAAGACATCAACAACAACCACAACCCCAATCCTAAAGACATCAACAACAACCACAACCACAACCCCAATCCTAAAGACATCAACAACAACCACAACCACAACCCCAATCCTAAAGACATCAACAACAACAACCACACCACAACCCCAATCCTAAAGACATCAACAACAACCACAACCACAACCCCGATACCAAAGGGCATCACAACAGCAACCTCAACCACAACCACAACCCCAATCACAAGGCATCCCAACAACCTCAACCACAGCCTGACAACTAATCTAAAGACATCCACAGCAACTTGTACAACCTGACCCCAATCACAAAGGCATCAAAGCAACAAACTCAACCACAACCTGACTACATTAATAAAGACATCAACCCAACAACCACAACCCCAGTCCTAAGGCATCAGCAACAACAACAACCCCAATCCTAAAGACATCACATATAACCTCAACCACAACCTCATCCCTAAAGGAGGCATCAACACCTTCCCAACCCAGCCCTGATACCAAAGACATCAACAACAATAACCACAACCTCAACCACAACCACAACCCCAATCCTAAAGACATCAACAATCCTGGCCATCAACAGCAGCTTGGCCACAACCACAACCCAATCTAAAGACATCAACAACAGCCACCTTCCGATACCAGAGACATCAAGCAACAGCCACAACCACAACCCAATGCAAAACATCATCAACAACAACCACAACCCAATCCACCAAAAACATCATCAGTAACAACAACAGCAAACCCGACACAATCCTAAAACATCATCAACACTTATAACCACAACCACAGCTGATCCTAGAACACACCAATAACGAGAGCAACAGAGTCCCCACCAAGCCCAAGGCGAAGGGCCCGCCCCGCCGGCGCGCTCCGTCCGCTCCTCCTCTCGCCGCATGGAGAATCGCCTCTTCCTGTGTGTTGCGCCACAACTCGCTACGACCGCTGCTGACCACGTACAGAGGGGGGCTGGGGCGGGGGAGAGGGGGTGGGGGGATGGGGGTGAAAGGGGAGGGGGAAGGGGCGAGAGTGGGGTGCGAAAGGGAGGATTGATAGGAGAGGGGGTGCGAAGGGGGGGTGATAGGAGAGGGGGTGTGAAGGTGAGGGGGAAGGGGAGAGGGGATTGGGGGGTGAAAGTGAGGGGGAAGGGGAGTAGAGGTGGTTGGGAGTTGAAAAGGAGAGGGATGGGGGAAACGGAGGGGAAGGGGATGTGATAGGGAGGAGATATAATGAGGAGTGGGAGGGGGTGAGAGGAAGGAGGAGGGGATGTGATATAGAGGGAGGATAAAGACGGAGAAGAAGGAGGATGGAAGTGTAGGGGGAGGGAGGGTAGAAAGGGAGAAGGAGAAAAGGTAGGGAGTGTGTGAGTTGTTGAGAGGGGATAAAGGTGGGGAGGGGAGTTCGAGATGGGAGGGGGGAAGGCATAAAGACACTAAAACACAGAACACACAAGTTCCCTCATGAACACAAACTTATACTGAATGAACAACAAAACACGTAATACGAACATCTCACGTTTCTTGAACACCGTGAACGCTTAAATACGTGACTGGAGCTTTGGACGAGAATGAACATTAGTTTAAATACCTGAGGGGCGTAAGAGAAAGGCATCTGTGTGTGTGTATGTATGTATATATATATATATACATATAAAACATCAACAACAACCAAGAATCTACAACCCCAATCCTAAAAACATCATCAACAACAACAACCACAACCACAACCCCGTTCCTAGAGACACCAACAACGAGAGCAACAGAGTCCCCACCAAGCCCAAGGCGAAGGGCCCACCCCGCCGGCGCGATCCGTCCGCTCCTCCCGCCGCATGGAGAATCGCCTCCCAGGCAGGCCATGAACTGCTACACCGCTGCTGACCACGTACAGAGGGGGGCTGGGGCGGGGAGAGGGGGTGGGGGGTGGGGGGTGGGGGGTGATGGTGGGAGAGGGGATGGGGGTGAAAGAGGAGGGGGAAGGGGCGAGAGTGTGGTGCGAA
>BOPN01000020.1:790398-795398 GCA_017312705.2 Penaeus japonicus | reverse complement strand
ATCTAACAGAATATATTTTGAGCAGTTATTTAGTTTTCAGCCACCGACGTTTGACATGGACGTGGGTGCTGCCATGGTCACAGTGGCTGACCTCTGCATCAACAAGGAATATGATCCTTACTGAAGTTGGGAAAAAAATCTCCAAGAATGAAATAGCATCGGGTATATGTGGCATCCTCACTGAAGTCTGGCTGTCATCTGCTAGTTTGCTATCATTCCCCTGAACTTATTGAGGGGTTTAAGCCTTCCTCTTTGGAAAGGGAAATGTGATCGTTGGAGCCGTAGCAACCATCGAGGCATATTACCTGATCCATATACCAGTCGAGGAGCTGACGTTCATCCTCACCAAAGATTGGAATAATCCGAATTAACTCATGGTAAATCCACAAAAAAATAACTTTCTCTTAGTTCAAGTCACTGTGCAGTGTTTGTAATTTCGATCACAGACAACTAGCAACCTACAATGATGTTGCTAGTCTTAGTCCTGGAGCCTCTATGAGCGACTCTTAATGTATTTAGCAGAAGGGTGAATGAAGCCCTACGGTTTAGAGGTCTCCCGGACAGAGACCAAGATCTAGGATTCTGAGGGACTGCCAGGAGAACCTGCTCAGTCATGCCTGCCACACTTGTGTAGGTCATGACTCTTGGTTGTCGGTCCAGTAGGTCAGCAGATAACTTGCCCTTGTGACACGAGACATAAATTCTCTCAGTAGGAGTACTTAGGTATCATGTTATCTGTGCAGTGTATCGGAAAGAATCAAATATGGCCACTTGATTATTGCTTTGGACATTCTTATGCCAATTTTGGTACATGTTCAATATTGTCGTTTCGCAAGGCCGCAATGATTATCTGGTTCATTGATACGCACTAAATGTATTATTTGATTAATGTAACGATTCGGTTGGCGTTGCGGGGTAAGGTCAAGTGTGTACTGATATCATTTATATCATCTATAATTTTAGTCATACCATCCGTTTTAATTCACATAACATCAACAAACATCAGATGGTCTTATACCCTATTATGCTTTGATATTGTGGCAACACTAAGTCACAACAGGAGTAAAGAGGGGAAGATGATCATTAGAGAAAAGAAGAAAAAAAGCTAAGGTAGCTATCTAGCTACCTGGAAGATGAAGAAAGGTCCGAGATAAAGAGAAAGGGGACGATACCCCTTGCGTGGTTTTGTGGCAACACGAAAGTCTCAGAGGCTTAGTAATATGTAGAATTTGAAAGTACTAAGTAATAGTGAAAAGTAGAAATTATATATATGTAGCAGAAGGCGATCACACCCCGACACATCACCGCATTGGTTGATTGGTCATCGTATCCCAGCCAGGTCACCGGCAGCCAATGAGAGCGCAGGTCAACACAGCGTGACGCAAGGCTGGCACGCTGACCGAGGATGAAAATTGGGAGGTCACTAGAAAATATCAGTAAACATTTGACCTCACCCGCTTCGTCAACTGACTCGTTACATCAATGATAAATTATATACTTACTGCGTATTAATACCCCCCCCCCCCCCAAAAAAAAAAAAAAAAAAAAAAAAAAAAAAAAAAAAACATTGCGGCCTCTCTGTTACGAACCGATGATGTTCGACATGTACCCAACTTGTCATGGTCATGGCAATGCCCAAAGCAATCTATGTTATCAAGTGGCCATATCATATATTTTTTATTCCAGTACGATTGTCGATATACGTTTGTCTAATGCATGTTGTGGATATGTATATATAAATATGTGTGTGTGTGTTTGTGTGTGTGTTCATACAAGTATATGTATGTATATATATATAGATAGATAAATAGACTATATTTATATCCATACGTATATATACGTTTGTTTGTGTGTGTGTGTGTGTGTACGTGTGTGAGTGTGTGTACACAAACACACACACACACACACACACACACACACACACACACACACACACACACACACACACACATATATATATATATATATATATACATATATATATACTTTATTCTCTTTCCATATTTCTCTTCACACTCTCTCTCTCTGTCTTCCACAAAAGACACAAGAGATTGTCCCCATAACCTATAGTCATTATTATCATATATTATCAGGACTCAAGCCTATTTTTGTGTGACATTGAAGATGAAAATGTTATCAATGTGACGCAATAGCAGCTTTTAAATTTTCCTTCTTCGCTGCCATATCACATTACTACCCCGACCTCAGTAGAGGGAAGGTCAGAAGAGCAGGTAAGCCCTTTCATATATTTTGCTTTACTTTTCGGTTTCAACCTTTTCTCTGTCATTCTTTTTATAGCTTTGTCAAATCCTTTTTTTTACGTACTTCGTCTCTGGTATTGACATTACTAGTCTTTTATGAAATGGGTGTTTGTAAAAAAAAAAAAAATGATTTGAGGAACGAGAAATGAACTCGCCTAATTCACTAAGGAATCTTGCATTGAAAGCCGTCGTTGTTGTGTGCTTTTAATTATTGCAAATGTTTAAACTACTTATTCTTGTAACAAAATAATATATATATATATATATATATATATATATATATATATATATATATATATATATATATATATATATAACATTCTCTGGACAGTGTTACTTTACAGCTTACATTGACAATGGGACTTTGGCTTTATCTCGAAAACTACATGCTCTGCATACTTCATAGTACATGTTCGTGTCAATTCCTTATCTTCTATCTCTTATATCGTATCTTCATAATATGTATGAGGTAATAGTTGATAATTTATTTTAGATTATGGGACTGAATGCCAAGATTCTGAACTTATCAAACAAAAGACTCCTGTGCAGTTGAGGCTAGTGTTTATGAGACAATCCAGCAACAGTGACTCATAATATTCCACTATAGAATTATTTTCGGCAAGGACAAAAAATACTGAATATTCCGGCAAAAAAGAACTTGTCGACCTGCCCGGTGGTTTGTCGTTAAATATAGACTCAATCCAAGCTGTGTCTTGCTAGAATATACATGGTGGAGATCTGTTGGCCTTTGCTGAATCGCCTTTGGTGTGAAGGTTTCAGTTTAATGAGGTCGAGGGACCCTTTCTCTGTCTCTATCTAGTTATCTCTATCTTTCTACCCCCTTTCTCTCTCTATCTCTCTCTCTCTCTCTTGATGGAGTGATTTCCTACAAAACTGAAGTTCAAATACATCCAAATCACACAGAAATCGACCACTTGATTATCCAGCTAAAATTATTTCGCAATTTGGTTCATAACTTTTCGAGATACTAGATTTTACTGATCAAATGCAGTGGGTGAAAAAGACATGTTTAATTTTGCTTTATCATGTAAGACTCATATTTGATCTTGCATTAACTTGTGCACCAAGATAGCCTTGATTTATCCTTCATTTAATCATAGAGGCTGCAGTTTAGTTTCTGTAACTTAGCTGTTCCTGTACCTTTCCTTCTGTAACTGGGAAAGCCATTCCCGTCCCTAGACAGTGCCAATTCTAAATGAGCTTGTTTTGGAGGATACATTGCTTGGCCAAGTACCATATGACTGAAAAGGAGTATAACGCATTCCGATTTTTAGTATTTTGTTTTCATTGTCGAGCATTCCATGCGACTCAACACACAACAATGCACGTCGTTAGGAGATTGAAGTCGGAACAGTAGACGCATTTTCCTAAATCCTATTTTCTTCAACTATAAAGTTCACTATTCGTGTTATTACTGCCATACTAATGAACAGTGACAGTTCTCCATCGTTGTCATAATCAAACACATCATCTTTTTCCAGGTACAGGTGTCAAAATTCCGAATGGATTTGGTTGAAAAGTGGTTACTCGACCCTCTAGAGCCATCGCCATACGCCATGAGTTACTTTCCAGAGGGTGGTGGAAAGTTGAATGAAAGTGGAGGTGGCGGAGATGGGTATGGAAATGGGTTGTATGGAAGTGGTGGATGGGACTATGGGGGAGTGCGTGAGGATGGGTATGGAAGTCAGTTGCATGCAGTGAGTGGCCAAATGGGGTATGGTGGAACTGAAGGAGGCGGGGGGATGTGTGGGACGGGGTACGAAGATGGAAGATGGTATGGAGAAATGGGAGGAGGAAGTGTCAATGGCTTTGGTCAAAATGTTTATGGAGATGAAGGAGTGAGAGGAAGAGAAGGAGGGGGAGAAGGTGCAGTTGCAATGGGAGGAGGAGGAGGTGGAGAAGGAGTAGTAGCCGTAGGAGTATTAGAAGAAGGAGGAGGAAGAGTAAGAGGAGGCAAAACCCAAATCATACAAACTCCTCAAGAATCCCACGATCTCAATTGGCCACAGCAAGAGCTAGCGAAGGGGGAGACACTAGTCCATCACAGCGAAGAGAAGGAAGAGGGAAAAGAAGATAAAGACGGAGAAGGGAGAGCTGGTCCAACAAAGCGTCCAGTGCAACTTCTTGCCACAAGTGATTCATTCGAAGGGGATTTTCGCTTCAAAGTGTCGTTCGTGAAGGAAGGGAGAGTAAAGGTGAGAGGGACACGTTCATCTTTTTCTTCCTCTCTCCCTCTTTCTTTTCTAGTTATCATTATCGTTACCGTAATTAGTATTGCTATTATTAATGTCATCGTTACCATTTCTATCATTATTATAATTGTTGAGAGATAGAGAGAGGGAGATAGCGTGTGTGTGTGAGAGAGAGAGAGAGACAGAGAGAGAGAGAGAGAGAGAGAAAGAGCAAGAGCGAGAGAGAAAGAGCGAGAGCGAGAGAGAAAGAGCGAGAGCGAGAGAGAGAGAGCGAGAGCAAGAGAGAGAGAGAAGAGAGAGAGAGCGAGAGAGAGCGAGAGAGAAAGAGAGAGAGAGAGAGATAACGAGAGAGAGAGAGATAGCGAGAGAGAGAGAGAGAGAGATAGCGAGAGAGAGAGAGAGAGAGAGAGAGAGAGAGAGAGAGAGAGAGAGAGAGATAGCGAGAGAGAGAGAAAGAGAGAGATAGCGAGAGCGAGAGAAAGAGAGAGAGAGATCATAAATTCAGTCATTTAATCTTTCAATCCGA
>BOPN01000020.1:782898-785398 GCA_017312705.2 Penaeus japonicus | reverse complement strand
CTATCACTCACTCACTCACTCCCTTTCTCCTCCTCCCTTCCTTTCTCTCAATCACTCACTCCCTTTCTCCTCCTCTCACCCTTTCTCTCACTCACTCACTCCCTTTTTCCTCCTCCCTTCCTTTCTCTCAATCACTCACTCACTCACTCCCTTTCTTCTCCTCCCTTCCTTTCTCTCTCTCACTCACTCACTCCCTTTCTCCTCCTCCCTCCCTTTCTCTCAATCACTCACTCACTCCCTTTCTCCTCCTTCCTTCCTTTCTTTTTCCCACTCACTCAATCCCTTTCTTTCTCTTATTCCATCTATAATGGCCTTTATTTCCTCAACTTTCTGTTTCTCTTTCTTATACTTCTTAGAGTCTCTCCTGGTCCTTGTCCACGGCTTTTCTCTTATTTCTCCTGTTTTATTCAATCTGTAATGTTCACATGACTGTACTCTCCTCTCTACCCTCTCTTCCTTTTTATAATGTTAACCTTCTGTTACTTTTGTTTTGCCCTTTTTTCTCCAGCTTATTCTGTTTTCTACCAATCCTCCAGTCCTATTGTTTGCTTATTTCTTTCATGTTTCAATTTCTCCCTTATTCTAGCCTAGGCTCGCCTAGCATAACACTTGTGTCTTATTTCGCTTCATCCTTATTCCTACTTTCTTTACAATTCTGTTATCTTGTTCTCTTCTTTATCTACTTCTTACTTTTTAATATCTTTTATTTTTTTTTTCTACCTCCTAGCCTCCAAGCCTATCTTGCCCGCAGAACTACTTTTTCTGCCCTTATTTCGCTTTTCTCTCTCTCTCTCTCTCTCTCTCTCTCTCTCTCTCTCTCTCTCTCTCTCTCTCATCCTTTCCTTTCATCCTAATCCCGGTACACGGATCGTCCGAAGCCCCCTTACCTGTTTTCTCCCAATATGCTTTTATTATTGTATATCAAATGATCCGGCCATGATGCATTTTGTCAAATTTATTTATAGAAAGATATGTAATGAGAACTTTGTTTATTTCTACTTACCGGGACTTTTAGAAAAAAAACGTTGTCATTCCATATGACCGCTCTTTTGTTGTTGTCCATGTTTATGTCAAGTTAATGTCATATGTTTCAATTATTTTATTTGCTTTTATTTCCCAACTTTAAATGTATTTGGCAGACTTAAACCTTGATTTTAAAGATTTTGATTTGTTTTATGTTTGCTTTATGTTATTTCTTTTAAGCACTTAAAGCAGTGGTTCTCAATCTTTTTTCAGTGATGGCACCCTGAATTTATATAATCCTTTCTGTGGCACCCCTTTTTCACCATCACCCCTCCTCACATGAATTAACTTCTGATATAAAATTGTACCTGTTTGAATTACTTTAATTAATGATTTAAAATTATTATCCGTACTCAAACCCAAATTAACATATGATGTACTGTAGTACATGCCCAAACATAGAACTCGTCAGTGGAATTAGATTCAGAATATTAGATTAACTTAAGAGTTATGTTATCAGTAGTAGTAGTAGTAGTAGTAGTAGTAGTAGTAGTAGTGTGCAAAAGGAAATATCTACCTATATTTTAGTAAAATATTAGAGCAAGTAACTTCCTACACCGACATTTAATTATAGGCAGACTGCTACAAACTGTTTTACAAATGTACCTTGAAACGATCTAGCCAAGACAAAATTCATGGCAATCTTGTGGCACCCCTAGGCGCTGTCCGTGGCACCCCAGGGTGCCGCGGCACCCAGTTTGAGAACCACTGACTTAAAGAATTATTTGATTAAGAAAACCATTTGTACTTTATCTTAATGATAGTGTTTATTTGTTCGTTTGCTTGTTTATTCATGATACTTTTATCTCGCCTTATTTGTATTTTTATAATGAACTTTAACCCTGTACACCCATTCTATAAACTTATTCATCTGCTTTTAGCAAATTTATTATAACCCTTTTTCTTAAGAATATTTGCATTTTGTATTGTTCGCCCACCGCCTATATAAGACGCCGTTTTTGCTCCAAGAAATGAGTGTTAAGACGAACGTGTTTTGGTGCCCCCCCCCCCTGGATCCTGCAGTGACGACTACAAGGCTGCAAAGAAAAGGTAGTATCTGACCCAATACTTACCTGTTGATAGGGAAAAAAAAACTGGGCATTCCAAACATGAGATACTGAAATACATATTTACAAATTAAAAGGATCTAAACCACAACCTCTCAGAGACCCTTTTTCTGCTTTAATGGTGGCTTGAAGGGCTTTATATATATATATATATATATATATATATATATATATATATATATATATATATATATATATATATATATGTATATATATATAAATATATATATATATATATATATATATATATATATATATATATATATATATATATATATATATATATATATATATGTATATATATAAATATATATATATATATATATATATATATATATATATATATATGTATATATAAATATATATATATATATATATATATATATATATATGTATATATATATATATAT
>BOPN01000020.1:755398-760398 GCA_017312705.2 Penaeus japonicus | reverse complement strand
TTTTTTTTTCAAAGAGTTTACTTGAGGTTAAGGTTTCAGATTTTTTCTTCTTTTTTGTTTCTTTCTTTCTTTTTTCTTTTCTTTTTGTGTGTGAAGCAGATGCATAGGGATAAATAAACAGATAGACTCTTGACAAATATGGAAATAAACATAAACAAAAACGTACCAAATCATGGAACTACAAACAAAAGCACAAACACACACATAACAAACATAAAAATAACACGTGCGCACACACACATATAAGTACTAATACACACGCACACAGATAAATAGTAATACACACACACACATATATAAGTGCACACGCGAGGGGGAGGGGGAGGGGGGAGGATGCAGCCAAGGTCGGTATGTCTCTGAAGGAATCATTTGTTCTCGTCTAATGTGCTTTAATTTTTGGCCCTTTTATGTTTGTCTTTATTTTCTTGTTTGGCATATCGAATATTCTTTGTTCAATTTTGTGAGACTATTTTTCCATCTCCTTTGCCTTCTCTCACTTATTTTTTCTAATACATATATTTCTAAAAACTTTATCTCTCTCCCTCTCCCTCTCTAATTCTCTCTCTATATATATATCTTTCTCTCTCTTTCCCTCTCTCTCTCTCTCTCTCTCTCTCTCTCTCTCTCTCTCTCTCACAGTCTCTCTCTCTCTCTCTCTCTCTCTCTCTCTCTCTCTCTCTCTCTCTCTCTCTCTCTCTCTCTCTCTCTCTCTCTCTCTCTCTCTCTCTCTCTCTCTCTCTCTCTCTCTCTCTCTCTCTCTCTCTCTCTTTCTCTCGCTCTCTCTCTCTCTTCATGTGTGTGTAACCTCACCGCAACTGCATTGTTATGATAATGCCCTATTGGTTTTTGTCTGCCAAAAGGAAGTGAAAGAGAGAGAGAGAGAGAGAGAGAGAGAGAGAGAGAGAGAGAGAGAGAGAGAGAGAGAGAGAGAGAGAGAGAAGAAAAATGATTCCCGAGATGAAACGAACCTTCCAATGTCATGTTGAATATATCGTCTCTTTCTTTCATTCGTTCTTCTATTCGTCTGCTTTCCTCTCCGTCTGATGGTCATTCTCTTGTTTTCTTTCGTCTTTCTTCTTCTTCTTCTTCCTTTACTTCTTCGTTTTCTTCCAGTTCCTCTTCTTCTTCATCCTCCTACTCTTCTTCTTCTTCCTCTTCTTCTTCCTTTTTTCCTCTTCTTCTTCTGACTCTTCTTCTTCTTCTCCTTCTTCCTCTTCTTCTTCATCTCCTTCTTCTTCGAATTCATATTCTCCTTCTTACTCTTATGTCTTTGTCTCCAAGATTATTTGGTTATCATATTTGCTTATTGTTTATTTTGGATATTGACTTTGAGATTTTGTTTTGTTTTGTTTTTTTCTGTTCCCAACTTTTATCGTTTGTTTTGCTTTCGATTGCCTTCTTTTCTCTCTCTTTGTCTTTCTTTTTCCTCATTCTTCCGATGTTTGTGTTTAGACGAGAGACAAAGGGAACCAAGAAACAAGTGAGAGAGAAAAAAATAAGCAACAGGATGAGACAAGGGAAAAAAGAATGAAAATGAAGCTAGAAGGAAATAGAGAAGAAAATGATGATGATGATGAAATACACTGACAAGAAACAAGCAAAGAGAGAAGTAAAAGAAGAAGAAGAATAAAGAAACATGGAGATGATAGTGATGAAGAATATGTTGGAAATAGAAAGACCATGAAGAAGAAAAAAAATTGATAAATAGTGGAATCATGTAAACACAGAAGGAGGAGGTGAATGGAAGACACGAGGAAGAGGAGGAAACACCCACAGAGCCGAAGCCTCGGCTCCGCATGCGGCCCGAGACGCGGCCGGAGAGCGCCGTCCGCGGAGGCCAACTAATCCGCATTTCGACGACTGCGTCGGAGAGGAAGGCCAGTCATGGCGGGCGGGCGGCCACGGGCGCATCTGCGAGTCGCGGGGCGCCCTCGCCGCCCGGAGGCCGTCCTGCGGGCTGCCGAGGGCGCGTGCGGGGGCTTGAGGGCGGCTCGAGCACGGGGCGCGCCTGTCGGGCACACCTGTCGAAACGGGAACGCGTGTAAAGCACGTGTAACGAGCAGGTGTCGCGCGCGCTTCAGGATATTGCGTGTGCAGGTAAACATGACCAAATATGGCGCCACTTTTTCACCGTGGGCTGAAAGGGTTAGTGTGCGGCGTGAGTCAGCAGCTCCGCCTCATTACTGCTACTGGGGCTTTATGCGGCGCTAATCCAGAGCTCGCTTAACAGGGAATTATCCGGGGACGCCATGACTTCGGCGATTTGCGTTGGCCCCGCGCCTGGGACTTGCTCCTGCAGATTAGGACGCGGGTTTATCCTGTGCTCATCGCTTTCGCCATCTCTTCCGCTTATCCATTCCTTATCCATTTATTCCCAGACGATGGTTAACATTCATTTGAGGGTTTTTTTTCGGGAGGGGGGGACAAACCATTTCGTCTTTTGATCATAGATGGGGTTTCCGGATGTGTAGAGAAGGTAAAGATATGTTTTTTTTCTGTGTGTTTTTCTTTTTCTTCTTTATAGCCTTTCTCTCTCGTTACGCCTCTCCGTTTTCTATCGCCTTCAAAAGCTGAGAGAGGGAAAGAGAGAAGAAGATTTTCTGTCTCTCCCGTATGGAAGTATAAACATTCAATCCTATCCAAAAATAACATTGTAATAACATAATAACAAAATTAATAAAGGAATATGCAAGAAGAAGAATCGGATTCCTCTTCTGGGAAACGGCAATTTCCAACATAATATAAAGGATTATATTCCCTTTCACACGTGCATAAGAAGACGTTTGAAAAGGTCCCAAGGCACCCGAGGAAATGTCAACGAGTGTGACCTTTTCTTGACACCGACGAGGATCTTTCGAGAAGCAGAGAAAGAGGAAGATGGAAGATAAGATTAGGAAGAGGAGAAGGAGGAGGAGGAGGAGGAGAATTATGTTAGTAAGAAGTTTATTATCATTATCATTACTATAACTATTGTTATTATCATTATCATTCTCATCATAATGATTAATACTATTGTTACCTTTACTATTATAATTACAGTGATTACTATCGTTATCATTATTGTTGTTGTTATTATCATCATTATGACCATTTTTATTTATTGTATTATCATTATTGCTATTATCAATTACTATTATTATCATTATTGCTATTATCAATCACTATAATTATCATTATTGCTATTATCAATTACTATTATTATCATATACTATTATTGTTGTTATCGTCATCAACATTATCATTAATATTAGTGTTATCAGCAGTAGTTCATTAGCACCAGCATTAGCATTGTTATTATCATGTTTATTATCATTATCATTACCACTATCATTAACATTATCAGTTTCTTCATCATCATCATCATTATTACCATCAGCATTATTACTTTTATCAGCATTATCAGCATTATCGTTATTAATGATAACAGTTATCACATTGATTATTACAACAATGATGATAGTTATGATGTAGAGGTAATGGTGATCTTATTGATAGTATTGATAATAATGATTGATTAATTATTTTCTTTATAGCTGTCGAACAATGATATAACAACAGGAAGAACTACAACGACAATGATAATAACAATGATAATGACATCATTTTCGATTATCGAAGTCACTTTTGTTATATCTATTCCTAGTATTAATATCTTCATTATTGTGATAATGATGATGCCAATCTTTCAATGCCTATTTTTCCTTAGCATTATGATTATCATCGTCATCATTATTATCATCTTTTTCTTTATTATTATCTTATGATGACAAAAATTACATCATTTTTAACAAACACTTCCTTACAACACCTGTCAACCCTGCATGATTTAATTCAATGATAATTACGTGCTTATTGATCACACTACAGCTCAATCCACCCCATTGCAAAACACACACAATGAACCCACGCACATATGCTAGTTAATCAGACAGCAACATTACAATGATAATGATTATGATAATGATGTTTCACCTCATGGATTCAGCCCTCTGACAGCCTGCAAGGCCCAAACTGCTACTTAGCAACAGACAACAGAGTCCCGAGCCTTTGCAATTGCTAGCAACGCAATGGGCATTCAAACAGCAATTCAACTAGCACTCAATCACTCAATTTTGCCTTCTTCAATTCCATTTCTCTTGACGTGGGAGGAGAGAAAAAGTTGAATAAACAACGAATGATTTCCAAATTAATGGTCATCACTTATGCGGTGTTGAAGTGGATGTGGAGAGGGAGGGGGGGGAGGCTTGGTGAGAGGGAGGGGGCGAGGGGAGTGGAGGTACGGGGGGGGGGGGAGTTGGAGGTGGGGGGGGGTAGTGGGTTGGAGGGAGGGAGGGGGTTGGGGGAGATGGAGGTACGGGGGGAGGTTGGAGAGAGGGAGGGGGCGAGGGAGTGGAGGTACGGGGGGGGGGGTTGAGGTGTGGGGGTAGTGGGTTGGAGGGAGGGAGGGGGTTGGGAAAGATGGAGATACGTGGGGAGGTTGGAGAGAGGGAGGGGATTGGGGGGAGTTGGAGGTAGGGGGTAGTGGGTTGGAGGGAGGGAGGGGGTTGGGGGAGATGGAGATACGGGGGGAGGTTGGAGAGATGGAGGGGATTGGGGGAGTTGTAGGTGGGGGGGTAGTGGGTTGGAGGGAGGGAGGGGGTTGGGGGTAGTTGGAGGTACGAGGGGGGAGGTTAGAGAGAGGGAGGGGGCGGGGGGAGTTGAAGGTGGGGGATAGAGAGTTGGAGAGGGGGGGGATGGATTGGACGGGGTGGGGTGGGGGGTTGGATAGAGGGGTCCAAGCTAGAGGGGGGGGGGTAGAGGGTTGGGGAGAGGTGGGGTGGGATGGAGAGGGAGGAGGGAAGGATGTTGCATTCAGTAAGATATTAAGCTTGTTTATTTGTTTGTTCGTCTTTTGTTTATTTTTTATGTTTTATTTATCTATTTACGTCTTTATACTAACGTTATCAATGCTGAATAGCAATAATACTATTGTCCCTTTTCCATTAATATAATTAATGATA
>BOPN01000020.1:712898-725398 GCA_017312705.2 Penaeus japonicus | reverse complement strand
GGGGATGAGGGGGGAGATGAGGGGTCTATAGAGGAGACAAGGGGGAAGGAGGCTGGAGGAAGAGGATGGAGGAGGAGGGGGTGGGGGTAGGGGTGCTGGTAAAGGGGAGATGGGGTGGGGGAAAGGGGAGGGAGATGAGGAGGATAGAAGAGAAAATGGGGAGAAGGGAAGGAGAGAAGAGAAAGATTGGAAGGGGCGGGGGGATGAAGGAGAAAAAGGAAAGGCGAAGATGGGAAAAGGAAAAGGGAATGAGGAAGATGGAGATGGAGGAGAGAAAAGGAGAAGGGGAAGAGGAAAAAGAGAAAGGAGGAGAATAGAGGACGGTAGAGAGAGAGCAGGGGATGGCAAAGAGAAGTGGAAGAGAAAGAAGATAGAATGAATAAACATGAGAATAGAAAAAGGAAGAGGGAAGAAAAGGGAGACGGGGATGAAATAATGAGGAAAGAAGTAAAATAACATTGAGGAGATATAGTATAAAAAAAGAGGGGGCGTTGGAGAAGGGGGAGAAGGAGAGGAGGGAATGGGGAGGGGGAGGGGGCGATCTCTGTACAACGGTGCGGCATATCAACGTCCTGACGCAGAGGTCAAAAGGTCATCCCTCGGCGTCGCGTTCGGTGCCGCTGCGACACGGCGGCGCTTCGTGGCTCTGGAAGGAGAGAGAGAGAGCGCACGCGAGAGACAGAGAGAGAGACAGAGAGAGAGAGAGAGAGAGAGAGAGAGAGAGAGAGAGAGAGAGAGAGAGAGAGAGAGAGAGAGAGAGAGAGAGAGAGAGAGAGAGAGAGAGAGAGAGAGAGAGAAAGAAAGAGATGGGAGGGGGAGGGAGAAACAGAAAGTGGAGGGGGAGAGAAAGATAGAGAGAGAGAGAGAGCAAGGGGAGAGTAAGAGAGAGAAAGAGAAGATAGAGAGAGAGAGAGAAAGGGAAGAGGAAGATAGAGAAAGAGAAGATAAAGAGAGAGAAAAAGAGTAGAGAGAGAGAGAGAGAAAGGGAAGCTTCGACACGTTCAAACTCCGAACTTTAAGAGGGACGCCATTCTCATTACGTTTTTCTTTACACACACACACACACACACACACATATACATATGTGTATATATATATATATATATATATATATATATATATATATATATATATATATATATATATATATATATATATATATATATATATATATATATACAATGTTTTCATTTTCTATATTGTTGTTACAGCTGTTGTTTTTTCTTTCTTTCTTTCTTTCTTTTTGCTTATTTATTCATCTATTGTTTGTTTTTGTTGCTGCTATTAGATTATTTGTTTCCCCATATTTTTTTTCCTTTTATTGTTTTTTTGAAATTCATTCGGATTATCTTACAGCGGGAGGGAGGGATGCATGGAGGGCGGGAGGGGGAGAAAGAAAGAAAGAGAGAGAGAGAGAGAGAGAGAGAGAGAGAGAGAGAGAGAGAGAGAGAGAGATAGAAAGGGGGGAGAGAAAGAGAGACAAAAGAGAAACAGAAGACGAATACACCTGTATTCTTTATTTATTGGAGGAAAGGTAAATGAATAAGGAAATCAAAGAGGTAGATGGATAGTAAACTTGAATAGTTGAGAGAGAGAGAGAGAGAGAGAGAGAGAGAGAGAGAGAGAGAGAGAGAGAGAGAGAGAGAGAGAGAGAGAGAGAGAGAGAGAGAGAGAGAGAGAGAGAGAGGGAGGGAGGGAGATAGAGAGATATAGACAGAGGGAGGGGGAGACGGAGAGAGAGGAAGAGAGAAAGAGGGAGGAAGGGTGAGAGAGAGAGAGAGTATAGGAGAGGGAAAGAGAGAGAGAGAAAGAGAGAGGGGGGAGAGAGGGAGAGAAGGAGGGAGCAAAAATTATAAATAAATAATGAAAATATTTAAAGGCAAAGAAAATAACATCTTTAACAAAGAATACTATATTTTTGGAAATATATTTACCCAAACAACGAAATTATATTACCAGTCAGTCATTAACTTTCCCAAGGCCAAAATACCAGTAGATCACCCCCCCCCCCTCCCCTGCAAAATACTCGAGATAACGTATTTTCTTATCTGTTTTTTTATCGTTTCGTGTGTATTGCAAGTACAAACTTTTCTTTCTTTATCTCTCTTTATCTTTACAATCTATTTATCTATCTTCTTTACACCTTTTTGAGTTCATGATATGGTAAATGATATGAAGAAAGACAATATAAGGCATTTTTTATATCAATGTTTTGATAAATGTTATGTGAGATGAAATGTTGCATATTTTCGTGAATGAAACGTATGATTCTTTCAAAATAGTCCTGAATTTCCATGGAATTTAATACAATATACAGGTATTTCCATCAATCTGTGTCGTATCCCGAATACCGGATACGACACTGATGAAATCCAGATTCTCATCCTACTTTGCGAGATTTCACTGTTCCACCCAATAAAGAAGAGATTATAACATTAATTTTTAGCATTTGACGGACCACATATACATTTTTAGATACAAATATATGTTGTTGTTTTTTATCCCTTATGTTATTTATGTTCTATGTCGTTGCGGCCGTAATAATTAGCGAGACAGGCGGTGCGGGATAATGGCCGCCAACGATGGCAGTGTGGGAACTTCTTGCGTGATCCACAGCATCAGCACCTGCCTCGCCGGAAGTCACTCCCCCCTACACCCCCCCCCCTCCTACTCTCTCACCTTCCTCTCCTCCCCCCTTCATTCTGTTACCTACCCTCCCCCTCCCCTTCTCTCACCTTCCTCTCCCCCCCCCCCCCCCCCTCCTTCCCTTTGCCCTCTCCGTCACCTTCCCCTCCCTCCTCTTCCCTCACCCTGGTACCCCCTGCCCTCCCCCTTCCCATGTCAATCTCTCTTTCTGTCTGTCTATCTATCTCTATCTCCTCTTCCTGTTTCTCTCTTTAATGGTTTCTTTCTCTTTCTCTATCGTTCCATCTCCGTCTATCAATCTATCGTTCTATCTTTCTGTCTGTCTGCTTGTCTTCCTCTTTCTATTGTCTATCTGTCTATGTGCATATTCATTTCTGTAATGACTTTTCTATCTACTTACCTTCCTACATGTCTGTCAATCGTATCTATCTATCATATCTATCCATCTATCTATCGATCTATCTGCCTATCTGTCTGTCTATCAATCCATCTCCTTATCCCCCTATCTCTCTATTTATCTCTCTATCTATCTGTCTGCCTACCTATCTATTTGTCTAAATTTCTTCACCATTTTTTTTTTCAGCACAGGTCCCCCCTCTCCCCCCCCCACCCCCTCCAACCGACGAAAGTCAAAGAAATAGAAAATTATCTCTTATCTCGCTGTACCGGAAGAGAGAGCGGGGAAGGTGAGGAAAGGGAAGAGGGGAGGAGGAAGGGTTGGGGAGGGGGAGGGGGAAGAGGAAGGGGGGGGGGAGGGGGGGGGGGGGGGAGGGGGGGGGGGAGGGGGAGGGGGAGGGGGGGGGGGGGGAGGGGGAGGGGGTGGGAGGAGGTATAGAAGGAAGGAAGAGCAGAGAGAAGGAGGGGGAAAGAGAAAGAAGGAAAGAAGGGGGGAAAAGGGGGACAGGAGGAGGAAAGAGAGGGAAAGGAAGAGGAAAATTTAGAAAATTGATAAAAGGAAGAGAAAAAAAAATAGGGAAAGGGAGGAAAACGAAAGGAGGAAGAAGAGGAAAGAGAAAAGTAGGGGGAAGGGCAAGAGAGGGAGGATGTGAAAAAAAGGGAGAAAGGTGATTGAATCGAGAATAGAGGAAGAGGAAATGGAAGATATAGAAGGAAGAATAAAGAGAGAAAAGAAAATACTAAAAGGGAAGGAGAGGGAAAATAAGAAGGCGGAGGAGAAAGTGAGAGGAACAGAGTGATAAAAGGGGAGGGGGGGAGGGAAGGAAAGGAGAGGTCGCAGTTTGTCTAGGAAGCAAGGTACTGCGAATCCTTTGGACTTTGCAACAGGAAACAATGAAGGTTATGGTCAAATATTCTGGTGTGTAATAAAATCCGGAGCAATAGAACTCGCTGCAATACGGATTGCTACAGACGTATGATATTTGATACGTATTTACAAACACACACACACACACACACTGTCTTTGTGTGTGTTTGCGCGCATGTGCGTGCATCTTCTTGAAGATGTGTGTAATCCATACTTTTAATATCCTCTTCTTAAATACTGTACACCCTAAAGCTTCTCTATCGGTCTCTTCTCCACACCTCCGGTCGCTATCAGTGTCGAATCGCAACCGCGGGAGGGAGTCACCGCCATCCGCTGACATCAAGATCTCCATGATGGTAAAGTCAAGACCTTTTGCTGACTCCTACTATTACAAAATTCACTATTCTTAATATTTTTGTCAATTGACTAAGTATTTTTGCGTGATTTAAACTATTTTTTATTTGACTGATTGCGTTTAATCATCCCCCCCCAAGTATCCCATCTAAGATTAATCTCAACCTGAAAAAAAAAAAAAATTGGCCCCGCTGCCTCTGCCAGTCACCCTCGCGCGCCAAAAAGGAGCTGATATTTTTGAAGTCATTTTTCCTCATGAAGAAAATATGAATCGATAGTCATCACTGCGAAGGGAAAAAAATAGATAGATAAAAAGAATCGTTTGGTATTTGAAGAAAAGTATATGGTAATAGTCATCTCCGCGAGGGAAGAAAATGGATGATAAATGATGATAATGATGATAAATGCAAATACATAAAAAGTAAAAGTGTTTTTAATCTAATTTGTCGTGGGTTGTGGGGGAAAAACATGAAATCTAAATAAAAAAAAAACTACTTACAAATAATAAACCGGAAAATAAGAGAGTCTGTATACATATATAAGATAAATAAAAATGAATAAATAAATAAAAAAAAGATAGAACATGGGTCATAACCGCACGAAGAACAAAGAACACATCATAAAACAAAGCGTATAGGAAGGGGGAGAGAGTGGTTGGCTTGGAGGGAGGGTAGGGGCGAGGAGGGGGAGGGGGAGGGAGGGGATGGGAGGCTGTAGATTCCAGAGATAGTGATAAGATCTTCGCCTCGTCCAGCGGCAGCACCTGTGCCACCTGTCGCTGCCGCACCTGTTGCACTTCCGGTTCTTGGCACGGCGATGCAAATTACACGTGGACAAAGGACAGATAGGAAGGGGGGGGGGCGAGTTATGATGAAATAGGAGAGAAAGGTGTAGATTTGGGAGAGAGAGGGGGAGGGGAGGGGGGAGGAGAAAAAGAGAGAGGGAGAGGAGGAGGGAGTAGGGGGTAAGGGGAGGGGAGGGAGTAAGAGATGGAAAGAATGAGGATCGAGGGAAGGAGGGATCGGGAACGAGTGAGAGAGAGAGAAAGAGAGAGAGAGAGAGAAGGAAAGAAAGAGAGAGATATATCGAGTGAGTAAGACAGATAGATAGAGATAAGAGAGAGAGAGAGGGAAGGAAAGAAAGAGAGAGAGATATCGAGTGAGTAAGATAGATAGATAGATAGAGATAAGAGAGAGAGAGAGAAAGAGAGAGAGAGAGAGAGAGAGAGAGAGAGGAGAGAAAGAGAGAGAAGGGAGTGATAGAATGGGAGAGGGAAAGATGGGGAGAGAGAGAGGGATTAAAACGACAGAGAGGGAATGAGAAATACAGACAGTTAAAGACACACATACATATACATCGCACACAAGACAAACCTAATGCTTAAGACTGTCCTCCTGTAAATGGAAAAAAAAATGTACATTTGTACATGAGGAAAAACGAAAAAGAAATTTAAGAAGACCCAGCGTTTAGATAGATAGATAAATAGAAATTGGTAGATTTAGACAGACGGACAAACTTAGACTGTACATACACACACTAGAAGACAGATATACGGATTGCTATTGATACATAGGTAACGAAAGAGATATATGCACAGATGATTAGAGTAGGGAGGAGATAGACAAATGTAAATAAAGTAAACAGAAAGATAGTGAGAAATTAGAATATAGGAAGATATTTAGACACACACACACGCACCCACTTACTCACATATACATACACACAAACAAACAAACAAACATTTCTAAGTCTATCAATATATCTATAATATATTCATCAATATATCTCTCCCATCGTCTTTTTAACATTTCCTCAAACCCAGACTTTAAATTACCCCCTCCCGCCTCCCCCAAGACACACACACACAAACCTCATCTCTTTAAACCCCTTTGCTTTCCTATTTAAACTTTCTACTACCCCCACCCCATTTAAACTCCCCCTTTCCTACTCCCCTACACCCCCTACCCATACAATCCCCCCCACACACTCTCTCTCCTATAATCGCTTCTTCCTCTCCATTCATCTACAGTTCTATCTCTCCCCCCTTCCCCTTCCCCTTCTCCTTTTTATTTTAATCTTTTGTTCTTCTCCTCTTCTCCCCAATCCACTCCCTCTTTTCCTACTCCTCCTCCTCTTCTCCCCTTCCACTCTCCTTCCCACCCTCCATACAAGCTCTTCTCCTCTCCCTACCTCCCCCCTTTTCCTTCCCAATCCTCTCCCCTCAAGTCCCTCCCCCATGCAGGTTCTTTTCTTCTCCCCCCTCCCTTTTTCCTCCTCGTTCCCTCCCCCAACCAAGCCCTTCTTTTCTCCTTCCCTCTCCCCTGTTCCTCCCCATCACCTTCCCTCATACAATCCCCTTTACATTCTTCACCCATACAAATTCTTCTCCCCCCCGCTTACCATCCCCTCCCCTATATAACTTCTATCCCCACCCCCCTCTCCTTTCCTCCCCATCACCTCCCCACCTAACACAATTCCCTCAAATTCCTCCCCGGTACAAACTCTCCTCTTCACTCATCTCCCTCCTCATATCCTCCCATACAACCTCTCCCACCCCACACCCCCACTCGCCCTCCCTTGGCCCCCCCCCCTCCCACCCCCAACTCCAGTGAGTGACACAGGAAGTCGTTTTGGCGGACGACTCGACCACACGACACACAGACAGCGGGACGACAAAGAAGCCTTTGACAGACATGATACGTCATTCAACTTCGCCTGTTTACACTTACGGGGGGGGGGGGGATAAGGGGGAGGGGGAGGGGGGAAGAGAGATGGGGGAGTGGGGGGGTAAGGGGGGGAGGGGCGAGGAGAGACGGGAGAGTGGGGAGGGGGGGTAAGGGGGGAGGGGCGAGGAGAGATGGGGGAGTGGGGGACAGGTAGAGGGAGGAGGGAGGAGAGGTGGATGAGGGAGAGAGGGGAGAGAAGATGAAGGGGAGGGAGAAGGGAAAAAGGGAGGGAAGATGGATACGAGGGGAGGGGTAGATGGAGGGGGAAGGAAAGATGAAGCAGAGGGAGAAGAGAGGAAAAAGGGAGGGGTGATCATGAGAGGGGGAAGATGGATGAGAAGGGTGAGAAGAGAGGGAGAAGAGAAGAGGAAGGGCGGTGGAAGGGGGAGAGAAAGGGAGGAAGAGCGGATGAGGTAGGAGACGGGAGGAGGAAAGGGGAAGGTTAGAGGGAGAAGAAAGATGAAGGAGAACAAGCAGAAAAACAGAGAAGGAGAATGGGAGAATCAAGGGTGTTAGTTAGAGAGAAGGGCAAGGAGGGGGATAAGGAGGAGGGGGGGTTACGGGGGGGGAGGGCAGAGGATAAAGTGATGTGGGATGTGCCTGTCTTGGTTTTTTGTGTGTTTTCACCCCTCTCTTTGTCTCTCTGTCCCTCGCTTTGTATAACTCTTTTCGTTATCAAACTGTCTGTTTGGTCGTCACTTCTATCGGTTCTAAAAAGAGGGAAAGGAAGAGAAAGAAAAAAAGGAAAGAGAGAGAGGTAGAAAGCCAGACATGAAATGGAAGTACAGAAAAAAGGAGAGAAAAGGAGAGCAAGAGAGAGAGAGGGGGGGGGGAGAGGGAGAGAGAGATAGAGAGAGAAGGAAAAAATACGAAACAAACAAGAAGACATGAAATTAATGTTAATTCAACAGCCATGAATAGAAAGGAACAAATAAAGAAAAGCAAGAAAACCAAAGTACAGCAAGAAAGCAGCAGCCGGAGAACGAGCAAGAGAGAGAGAGAGAGAGAGAGAGAGAGAGAGAGAGAGAGAGAGAGAGAGAGAGAGAGAGAGAGAGAGAGAGAGAGAGAGAGAGAAAGAAAGAGAGAGAGGGGAAGAAAGAAAGAGAGCGAGAGAGGAAGAGAAAGCTAGAGAGAAAGAGCGAGGAGGGGAAGTGTCGCCAGAATGTGATATAACATTTCGCGTTTGACTGCGAGGCGGAAGCACACTCGCCCCCCTTCCTCCCTCTCGCTCCTCCTCTTTCGCTCTCTCTGTTTTGCTCCGCTCCTTCTCTCTCTCTCTCTCTCTCTCTCTCTCTCTCTCTCTCTCTCTCTCTCTCTCTCTCTCTCTCTCTCTCTCTCTCTCTCTCTCTCTCTCTCTCTTTCTCTCTCTCTCTATCCCGATCTATCTATCTATCTCTCATAAATACATACGGCAAAACAAAATATAATGCTTGTATTGTAGCGGTTCTTTGGGATTATTTTCTTCCTCTCCTTCAAATAGTCTGTAGATACAAGCTCCTTCGCTCCTTTCGTGAATTTTGTTCCCTAAAACATTAAGAGTTTGCATGACCAGAGCAAGAGAAGCTGTGTCTCTTCCATGTAGGATTTATGTTCGCCTGACTGATTTCTACGGCAAACAATGCACGACCAGACTTTGTGGTTACGATGATATCTTCCCTATAATTTGTTCAGGGGTTTGTAAATTGTTTTGTAAATAAGCATTTCGAATCAAAAAGCCGTTCTGTTTATCTAAGAGGACTAACTTAGACAATCTGACAACGGCAGGTAAAGAAGTCTTGTTCATAATGGACCCAACAAACTGACAAACAAGCCATTAATCCGCTCAGAGGGCGGTTACACTCCTGTGTCGCTCCTGTCCCAGTGGATCCAAAGTGTTACGTTTCTTTTGAATTTATGATTTATTATAGTAATTACTTCAGGAAGAAATAAACACGAGCACATACGTACGGCCAGTCACGAGCAGTACACTACACAATACTTAACTTCTATTTTAACTATTTCTATCTATCTATATCTCTGTATACCCATCTTTATTTTATTTTATTTTATCCGTACCTACCACTCCCATCTCCCTTCCTTCTCCTTCTCCCCCTTCAATATCACCCTCTTTCTGACAACACGGTCACCCCCCCCTCCTCCCTCCTCCCCTACCCCCTCCCCCTCCCTACCCCCCACTCGTAGCGCCGTGGGAGTGGTCGAAGAATGCACCCAGCGCGGACAAGGGGGAGACTCGACGAGATAAACATATAATTCTCGATTCCTTGCAAAATACGCCCACTGCAATTAATCAAATATTTGCACAGAAGTCACCGCATCTCTGAGTACACTAAACAAACACACACAACACGCACATAGGCAGACACAGACACAAACGCAGACACAGACGCACAGGCAAATCCTTTCATTTGTGCACGCAGCGTGAATAAAGACAAATCAGATTTATTTTTTCTAAATCTAAATCCCATGACAGGATATTTAATGAGAGAAATTCATTGAAATAAGATTATCAAAGTTTTTATCATTGTTCTTTATTCGTTGATTTCTTCCTTTCTCTGTACTTATTTATCTATTTATCTACCTGTCTGTTTATTTATAATTATCTATTTGTTCATTTACTTACTGTGCGCGTGTGTGTGTGTGTGTGTGTGTGTGTGTGTGTATGTGTCTGTATGTGTGTGTGTGTGTGTGTGTGTGTGTGTGTGTGTGTGTGTGCGTGTCTGTGTGTGTGTGTGTCTTCGCTTTTCTCCCTTTCTCCGTCTCATTTATCTTTCTTTGTATTTCCCTTTTTCTTTGTCTCTCTTACATAACAAGTAATGCAACATTATGATGCGTGTCAAAGTCATGCCATAAATGTAAAGAGAAAGTCAGGACAGCAATATTTGTTCGCAAATACGATTTTAAGATTTTGCTTTGTGTCCGCGTTCGTTTGAATGCTAGCTTTTTTGTGTTTTTGTTTGTTTGTTTGTTTCTTGGCTCCTATTTTCTGTAGTATTTGTATTTTCTTCTTTTATGCACATGCCTTTTGCTTAATGGGATGTATGATTGTGTTTTGTGCGTGTTCGTGTGTGTGTGTGTGTGTGTGTGTAACAAACTTACATATCCAGTGCATCTAAATTAATAAAGTCTACTCTTTCTTTCAAAAACATGTATTTTGCAAATTGAAATATGTTTGTATGTGTGTGTGTGTGTGTGTGTGTGTGTGTGTGTGTGTGTGAATACGACAGACTCACTCAATGCGTCTTTATCTCTGATAAAGTCTACATGAACATAAATATTGATATCTATATATGACCCAAATGTAAGATGAATATAGAATATGATTAAAAAGTGTGTATATATAGTCGACACAAAAGCGTTTACAATATAACAAAACGCAACGGAATTATATCCATTTCCATTACGCAAAGATTTAGATAATCAATCACAAAACACAAGCCCAGACTATAACTCACATATTTGTTATAACAACGAGTATAACATCTGTTCCTCATTGTTTAAGAAATAAATCTCTTTTTGACCCTGACTTTCATTTGATCTCGGAGCAAAGATCAGAAGAGTTTGGAAAAAAAAACGAAAGAAAAAAAAGAGAGACCAGAAATGCGCAGCGGTCATCCGGCAGAGATAGGGTCGACGGAGGGCGCGTGTGTTGACCCTCCGTTGCATCACAGTCAACATGGTCAACCGCTCGCATAACTTTGTGCCGTTTGCTAGCTCTATTTTCCTTTTCTTTTTCTCTTTCTGTTTGTCTTTATCTGTTGATCTTGGGGTTTTGGTCTTCATTTCTCTTCTCTGTTTCTCTTTCCTTCGTCTCCGTTCTGGATTTTTGTATCTGGCTCCATTTATTTACAGAGGTTTTCTCTTCTCTTTCTTCTTTTTCTTCTTCTTCTCCTCCTCCTTCCTCTTCTTTTTCTTCCTCTCCTCCTTCTTCTTCTTTAATTCTTATCCCCCTTCTTTTCTCTCTCTCTCTCTCTCTCTCTCTCTCTCTCTCTCTCTCTCTCTCTCTCTCTCTCTCTCTCTCTCTCTCTCTCTCTCTCTCTCTCTCTCTCTCTCTCTCATATATCCATCTCTCACTCTCTTGTTCAAAGACACGTGGTATAGATTCATTAAGTATTCAATGGCAACCTTTTGATATTTGAGTCGACCGGTCGTTTTATTTCAGGATCAGGAGGAACCACAGCGAACGACAAGAAATCCGCCTAAGAAAAAGAGAAAAAGAAAACACCAAAAAAACCGACAAAAAATGACTCAGAGATTCCACCATTCTAACGACTGCCAGCAGCCTTCCCTGTGAGGATGGGCAGATCATTGAGGTAAATAATTGTAAACATTTGTGAAGCGTGCGACTGAATTAATGGCCAGCTGATGACCGGCGCGTCGGCGAGCCCTCCCGGTCGCCGACGCGCCTCAACGCACGCACAAATACGCTCGCAAATCGAGTCTGCGGCGCCGGTGCGAAGGGAATTGCGTGCGTGGGGCGAGAAAGGACGGCGGCGCTCGCTTTTCCGTCGGTAATTCGGCGATCTAAGATGCGTTCTTCGCGCCCGACTGGCCACACTGCCATCGCCCGACGCCCAAGTGATTGACTGGCAACACTGGCGATCAGCGTAGGGCCATCGACAGGTTTTCTGTTAAAGTCTCACTTAGTATTCCCATCTCTTGAGGATCTTTATTTACAATCTGTGTGCTTACGTCTCCTGGAGGGATTACCAACGCGCCAGTGTTTGGGGAAGGTGACTTAGACAATTATATCTCCCTCTGAGCCCACGTGGGTGAGGCCCGGCCCGCGTTTTTCTTTCTTTTTTGTGGCGGGAAAGTTTGATTTTTGTGCCAATGGCCGGGTTATCACCTCGCCGGCTCGCGGGACTCAAACATTGGGGGGGGGAGAAGGAATTTTAATTTAGGCAGCGGAGGAGGGGGCAAGGGGGGAGGCTGAAAGGTAGTGAAGCGTGTCTCTTGTTTATCGAAAGAAATATGCGGAATTTCAGTCCCCGGCCGTGTCAATTTGAACGAGGAAGCGATAGTGTAAATGGCCTCGAAATATTTGCTTGTGTACGTTTTACATTCCTTCGGCCTTCGAACGAGCTGAATCCTGAAGGAAATTATTCATCTCTCCATTATTCATTTCGGTCATCGAATGCACTGACCATTCATCGCCTCGTTTCGACATATGAATAGATTTCATGCACAGCTGCGATTCTCAATAATAATCTATCGGTCCACAACGTCCGTCCTCCGGAAAATGTAGATGTGGAGCAGGCGCGCATGACCCTTGGCAGGCGATCTCATGCATATATGTATAATGACAAAGCAAGCAGTGTCAAGGTTGAGCTGAGTGGCCGCGCCGCCCGAACTGCTGAAGTCTCTACACCGCGTCGCCGCTCGCTGAAGGCCGCCGTGACGTCACACCAGGTCCTCCTTGTTCCTGATTGGCCGAGAGCGCACCCTGGACGCCCGAATTACTGAGCAAGCGTGACCGGGACGCCCCCCCTAGGACGCGATTCTTTGAACGA
>BOPN01000020.1:697898-700398 GCA_017312705.2 Penaeus japonicus | reverse complement strand
ATTGCAAGACGGGATCTCAAGCGGGAAGGAATTCGCTGAAGGCATTCCGATGAAGAAAAGAGGGAAGGAGGAAAGAAAGAAGGAATGAGGAGAGCAAAAGGGCAGGACGAAAAAAAGAAGGAAAGAAAAGAAGGAAGGAGGAGAGGAAGAGGGCAGGAGGAAAGAAAAGAACGAAGGAGGAAAGAAAGAAGGAAGGAGGAAAGAAAGAAGGAAGGAGGAAAGAAAAGGAAGGAAGGAGGAATGAATAAAGGAAGGAGGAAAGAGGAAAGAAAGAAGGAAGGAGGAAAGAAAGAAGGAAGGAGGAGGGGAAGAGGGCAGGAGGAAAGAAAAGAAAGAAGGAAAGGGGATAAGAAGATGGCTGGAGGAAAAAAAGAAGGAAGGAGAGAAGAAAGAAGGAAGCAGGAAAAAAGAAGGAAGGAGGAAACTAAGAAGGAATGAAGAAAGATGGAGAAATTGAGAAAGAAGATATAAAAGAAAGTAGGAATAACGCTGACGAAGGATGAAAGAGAAGGAAGAATGAAGGAAGGAAGAAGAAATTTCACTGGCGGAGAAGATGAGGAAGATGAAATTAAAAGAAGATTGGAAGGAAGGAAGGGAGAAAAGAAGGAGAGAGAATTTCACTGACGTAGAAATTGAGAAAGATGAAAGAACAGAGTGAAGGAAGGAAGGAGAGGCGAAAGAAGGGAGAAAGATAAAGAAAACAAGAGGGATTGAAGGCAAAGAAAATATCACTAACAATCGTAAGAGGAAAATGTTAGTTTATTTGTCGTTTGTTTTATGCATTTTTGCGCTCATGTTTTGCGCTTTGTTTATGTTTTTTGTTTTATTTCAACCGCGTTTTTTTTTCATTATTATTCATAATCGTCTCATTATTCTCATTACCATCGCCATTACTTTTGTTTTTTCTCATTATGACTATAATTTCTTTAGTCATTATTATTATAGTTATCTTTACTATTGTTATTATTGTGGTATCATTGTTTATTATCGTTATTAACATTGTTATCATCCGCATTGTTATAATTGTTAATGTGATGTTATTATTATCATGATTATCACTGCTTCTTGTAATGATACATGTTATGATAATGATAATGATAACTGATATTGATGATAACAAAATTAATAATGATTTGATATAAATGGTCATCCTTATTCTTATCATTGTCATTATATTCACCATTACTACTATAATTATTAGTGTTGTCATATTACCATATGACAAACAGCGCCCCACCCCCTTCATCCTTAAATCCCCCCCCCCCCCTCCATACTTCCTTCCCCCACCCCCACCCCTTCCTTCCTCCCGTAGCGGTGTCTCGGCGAAACGAGGTCGCCGCAGCCGCCCCGTAATCGCTTCCTTCGATTCAATTACAAACCAATTTTTATCACCCCCCCTCCCCCCTGCCCCCCTGCCGCGGCCGCAGTAGCGAGGCAAGACGTGTGCCGCAGCCGAGGAGCTTCCTGTTTGCGCCGTAAGACACGCGCCGTCTCACGCATGCCCCCCCCCCCCCCCCGCACTCCCCTCTTACTTGGGTTTTCTTCGTCTTCGCTTTTTTGTTTGTTCTTTTTCATCTCCTTTTATCTCTGTTTCCTTCACTCTCTCTCTCTGTTTTTTTTTCTTCTTCTTCTTCCTTTCTTTCTTTCTCTCTCTCTCTCTCTCTCTCTCTCTCTCTCTCTCTCTCTCTCTCTCTCTCTCTCTCTCTCTCTCTCTCTCTCTCTCTCTCTCTCTCTCTCTCTCTCTCTCTCTCTCTCTCTCTCTCTCTCTCTCTCTCTCTCTCTCTTTTCTCTCTCTCTCCTTTTTGCCTCTTGTCTTCTTCGTGTATCTTCTTCGTTGTCTTTTAATTCCTCTTTCCCTCTCCACTTTTCGCTTCTTCTCTCCCTTTTCCCCTCCTATCATCTTGGATCTTCTTCGTTGTCCTCGGTCTTCGTCTTTCTGTCGCCTACTTCCCTCTTCCCATTTCTACTATTGTCTTCTCCTTGTGCTTTCTTCGTCGCCTTCGTCCTTCTCCTCTCTCTCCAGTCCCCTCGTGTCATCTTTTCTTCCCCTTTCGCTTTCCCTTTTTTCCCAAAACCATTTTCCTCTCTTTTCCCATCCTCTTCCTTTCCCCTTCTACCTCACTCTCGAGTTCTATCCTTCCCCTCCTTCGCCACTTATCTCTTCCCCTCTCCTCTTCTCCTCCCCTTATCTCTTTCTTCCTGTCACTTCCCCTCTCTTCTCCCTTCCATCCCTTCACGTCCCCTCTCCTCTCCCTCCCCCCCCTCACCTCCCCTCTCTTCAATTTCCCAAATCTCTCTCACCGTTCTTCCCTTCCCGTCACTTCCCCTCTCCTCTCCCTTCCCTTCCCCCTCACGTCCCGTCTCCTCTCCCTTCCCTCCCATCACTTCCCCTCTCTTCGCCTTCATTTTTCTCTCTCCGTTCTTCCCTCCCCCTCACTCCCCTTCTCCTCGCCCTCCCTTCCCTCCCTTCCCTCCCCCTCACGTCCCGTCTCCTCTCCCT
>BOPN01000020.1:687898-690398 GCA_017312705.2 Penaeus japonicus | reverse complement strand
AGTAGAAGGAGGGGAAGTAGGGAGGGGAGGAGGGAAGGAAGGGAAGTAGGGGGAGAAGGAAGGATCCCGAGGCAGCCAGAGACTATGAGATGTCCTTGTGTGTCACGGCTAAATCCTCCCCCCCCCCCCCCTTGCTCTTCTTTCACTTTTTCTTATTCCCTCTTTCTTGCTATTTGTCTCTCTCTCTCTCTCTCTCTCTCTCTCTCTCTCTCTCTCTCTCTCTCTCTCTACTCTCGCTCTTCTCTCTCTCACTCTCTCTCTCGTACTCTCTCTCTCTCTCTCTCTCTCTCTCTCTCTCTCTCTCTCTCTCTCTCTCTCTCTCTCTCTCTCTCTCTCTCTCTCTCTCTCTCTCTCTCTCTCTCTCTCTCTCTCTCTCTCTCTCACTTTCTCTCTCTCTCTCTCTCTCTCTCTCTCTCTCTCTCTCTCTCTCTCTCTCTCTCTCTCTCTCTCTCTCTCTCTCTCTCTCTCTCTCTCTTTTTGTCACTCTTTCTCTTTCTCTTTCCATCCATCCATCCACCCACCCATCCATCCATCCATCCATCCATCCATCCATCCATCCATCCACCCATCCACTCACCCACCCACCCACCCACCCACTCACCCACCCACTCCCCCATCCACCCATCCATCCATCCACCCAATCATCCTATCCATCTCTCAGCCTGTCTCCACACCACCTGCCTCCCCAATCTATCAACTTATCTATCAGCCAATCAACCTGTCTATCCCACCGTTTCCCCCGGCGTAAAAAATCCACCAAAAGGAACCTTGGATGCTTCTGCGGTCACTCTCCGTCTGTCTCCGTCCTGCGCTTGGCTCGGCCGTCGAGGAGCGCGGACGACATCTCCCGCTGCGGGGATTGATTGCGTCAGGGCTGTCTTGTCCCCTTTTTTTTGTTTGTTTGTTTGTTTGTTTGTGTGGATTATGTTTGTTTGTTTTGTTTATTTTCTTTGCTTTGCTTTTTTTTTGTTTTTGGTTTCAGTTCATCCATCCATCTATCTATCCAATTATTCATCCATCTATCTTTTTATCTATCGATTCATCCATTCATCTATCCGTCAATCCGTCTATCTATCCATCCATCTATCCATCCATCCATCTACCTATCTATCGATCGATCCATCCATCCATCCATCTATCCGCCAATCCATCCATCCATCCATCCATCCATCCATCGTGAAATATTTGATTCAGGAGTGGCGAGTTTTATTGCTGTTTTTGTTGTCATTGTTGTTGTTGGGGAAAGGTTGAAATACCAGGCAGATTAAGAAGGAAATATCTTTTTTTCTTCTTCTTCTTCTTCTTTTTGGTCGGAATACAAAGTAGATCAATTAACAAAGACTGTTCTTTCCTTCTTTCTTCTCATCTATTTTTTATTTCTTCCGGTGACAGCATCTTCAAACCCTTCCTCCAGTGAGGAAAGAAGTCCTCGCTTTTTCGTGCTCCGCGTCCCCTCTGTGGCTGCGGCTGCGGCTGTAGCGGCGCCACGGCTGCGGCGGTGACGCTGGCGGCGGCGGTGGCGGCGGCAGGTGCGCGCTATGGCTCCCGTCACGTGCGTCCGCCATTAGTCACCGGCCTTTGTAATACCCGGCCATTTCCTCCATTACGACAATTTCGCGAATCTTATTCTTGGGGGAAATGTATCAACGTCCTTCGGCGGTTTTGTGCATTTTCCGGCGGGTGAGGGAAGGTGGGGGGATGGGGGGGATGGGGGGGAGGCTTAGTGTTTTCTTGTTTTATGAATGGCTGTGATGTGATTGATTGTGAGTATGAATGGTTGCTGTGATCATGGAGGGTTGTGCTTTTGGGATGGAGGGTTGTGCTTTTGGGATGTTTATAGTCATGAACGCTTGTGACAATGGTTGTGATTATGAATGGTTATGATATATGATGGTTATGATTGTGAATAGTTGTGATTATGAATAGTGATTGCGAACGGTTGGTTATGGTTTAGGACGGTTGTGCTTTTGAATAGTCATGATTATGAATGGTTGCGATTATGAATGGCAATAAAATCTGAATAGTATATGTGATGCGCATCGATATCATACGCGTGTCATGATATCCTGTCAACTGCAGGAAATCTTCTCTCACCTGGCCTCTTGTTTCCTCTATGGCCATTATCCGACGCCTTTGAATAGGTCTTTGAGGGAGTGCAATTGGAGTTCGGGTTTCTGTTTTTTTCTTTCTTTCTTTCTTTTTCGTTTTTTTATTTTTCTTTATTTCTTTATTTTTTCTCTTTTTCTTTTGGTTGCTTTATTCCTTTCATTTTTGTTCTTTCTTTCTTTCTTTCTCTCTCTTTTTATTTATTTATTTTTTTTTTTTTTTTGGTTGCTCTATTCATTTCGTTTTTGTTCTTTCTTTCTTTCTTTCTTTTTTTCGCATTTGGTATCTTTCTCTCTTTCTTTCTTTCTTTCTTCCTTTCTCTCTCTCTCTCTCTCTCTCTCTCTCTCTCTCTCTCTCTCTCTCTCTCTCTCTCTCTCTCTCTCTCTCTCTCTCT
>BOPN01000020.1:662898-667898 GCA_017312705.2 Penaeus japonicus | reverse complement strand
AATGAAAATTATATTGATGATAATCGTAATGATAATTCTAATCAAATAGGTTGTTCTAAAAAATTGTGAAGAAGGTCTGGCAAAAAATAGACATAAAGAACGCAAGGTAACAGAAAAATGGAAAGATAAATGGATAACCAAACAAACAGATAAACAAGAGACAGCCAGACAGAAATAGAGATAAACCGAGAAACAAACAGAAGGAACGAGAACAAAACAGGGGGAATGAAAGACAGACGGATACTCAGACAGACAGACAAATAAAAAGACAACCGCAGTTACAGGGAGCCTCACCCGGACGACTTTAGTTTGCGAATCGCCTTTTGAAGGACATTCGCGCACTCGAGACTGCCCGGGAAGCTGCGGTTCCTCCTTGTTTGCCTTTATTATCACTATCATTATTATTATTGTTATTAGTATCTTTTTTGTTTGTTTGTTTTTTCGTTTGCTGCTCTTTCGTTTTCTTTTCTTTCTTTTTTTCTTTTTTGTCTTCTTCTTCGTCATATTTTTATTATTCGTCTGTTTCTTCTTCTTTTTCATCTTCTCCGTTTTCTCCTTTTTCGTTTTCTTCTTTGTCTCCTTCTTCGTCTTCTTCTTCGTCTTTTTTTTCGTCTTCTTCTTCGTCTTTTTCGTCTTCCTCTTCATCTTCTTCTTCGTTTTCCTCTTCGTCTTCTTCTTCGTCTTCCTCTTCGTCATCTCCTTCTTCGTCTTCTTCTTCGTCTTCTCCTTCGTCTTCTTCCTCGTCTTCTCTTCCTCTTCATCTTCTCCTTTTTCATCTTCTTCTTCGTCTTCTCCTTCTTCATTTTCTCCGTCTTCGTCTTCTTCTTCGTCTTCTTCCTCGTCCTTCTTCGTCTTCTTCTTTGGCTTCTCCTTCTTCGTCTTCTTCTTTCGTTTCTTCTTCGTCTTCTTCTTCGTCTTCTCTTTCTTCGTCTTCCTTTTCGTCTTTTCCTTATTCGTCTTCTTTTTCGTTCTTCTTTTTCTTCATCCTCTTCTTCGTCTTCTTCGTTTGCTGCGGTTTCGTCCTCTTCTTTTTCTTCGTCTTCTTTTTTTTCCTCTTCGTCTTCTTCATCATCTTCTTTGTTTACTGTTGCTTCGTCTTTATTTTCGTCTTCTTTGCCTTCTTTTCTGTACATGTTTTCGTTTTTTCACTCGCCACTCTAGCCTTACGATCCAGGATCGCCTCCATGCCGCGTCCGCCCGCCAGCATTCCTGGGGGAGTCAAGGGCCGGCGAGGCCACGCGCCGAACGGTATCCTCCGTGGGTCTCCCTGACTCCGGCACTAATGACAGCTCGGTGACGCGCGCCCGCCGCCGGAATCGGCCGAGTCACGCGCCAAGACGAAGCGGAGGAGCAGCGAGCGTCGGTCGCCGTCGCTCAGCGGTGGCAGCGCTTTGTGTCTCTCGCCGAGCGGAACGCCCAATACTTCTCCCCCTCCTTCCCCTTCCCTCAATCCCCCCCCTGTATTCCTCCTCTCTGCCCCCCTCCCTACCTCCGCTCCTCGGCACGCGCGGAGACGACGCTCGGCGCACGGGCACCGCACGCCGCAACGCTCCTCGGGCCGCACGAGCGAGATGGCGAGGCGGAGGAGACGGCGTCCTGCCAGCACTGATTGCTCCCGAGACTGCCGGGCCAGATTTTTACCGTCCTTTCCCTCTCCCTCTCCCGCTTCCTCTTCATTTCCCTCTCTTTCCCTCTCTTTTTCCATTTCTTTCCTTTTCTTCTCTCTTTCCCTCTCTCTTTTCCTCTCTATTTCTCTCTCTTTTTCCCTTTCTCTTTCCCTCTCCCTCTCTCGTCGTCTTGACTCCTCTCTGGATTTCTTCTGTTTTTTGTTGTTGTTTTTTTTAATTGTTAGTTTTTTCTTAACCTCCTTCTTAGCTTCTTGCTTTTGACTCTCTTCGTGTCTATCTTTATTTCATTTTTCTCTTTGTTCGCTTGTCGTTGTGCGAATATTTTTATTACGTTTTTATTTTCTTTCAGTTCCGTGTACATGTATGATCGAACAATTAAGAACAAAAAATCAACATAGAAGTGGACGAGAAAATTATTTAAAGAAAAAGAAAAAGCCTTTAGTCGATCCAGCGTCTTGGAAAGAATTACCTTTCCGTTGCCGGTTAATTACCAAAGGGTTACCACAATTATTACCAGAGCGCGAGGTGGGTAGTCACCATAAAAGACTAAAATCTAGGTAGCTACGCAGTCGGGTGTTTTCGCCTCACCAGAACACGTCCATAAAATGCCTTAAATTGCCCCCGTCTTGCGACCGCCGTCTGATGACGTCACAGGTCACGTGCTCCCTGTCATGGCAGTGACGTTAATGGCCGCGCCAACGGTAAAATGTCGGGTGCGCGTCGAGCCAGGCCACACGAACGTCTCCCGAACGGCAGGTGATTGTCCGGTGGTGATAATCTGAGCATCCACCGAACCGGATCGAGATATATATTCAGTCAGATCCGAATAAGTATCGCCCGGATACGTCGTTACTGCGTTCGCACCCTTGTCGTGCTGCGTCTGGATCCGGCACTGATTGCTTGGAGATTTGCTCAACTTTGAGAGGAATTCCAGCAATGGATTCGGAGATTCATTATTTCACAAAATTCATTTCTTTTTTAATGTTATAGATAGAAGGAGAAGAGAAGAAACGAAAATACAAAAATACAATTTTTAAGGAAAGAACAGGAGAAAGTAAAACGGATTCTAGGAAATATAAAATGGCGGAAGAAGAAGTCGAAGAGAAAAATAACAAAGGCGATATCTTAAAAGAAAAAGAAAGAAAAATGAATGTAGATGGAATAGTATTGATGGCGCGGAAGTGGAAGGTAGAAGGCGAAGAGGATGAAAGAGAAGAGAAGGTGGCGGTGGCGAAAGACGAAATAAAGAAAAGAAAGAAGGTCCTAGACATCGTAAGGTTTCACAATGACTGAGGATTTGTGACAACACAAACACGAGACACAAATCTAAACATTCCCTTTGATAAAACTGAAAAGATTCGTTGAAGGCCCAATCGTAATAGTCAAAGGATGCAGTAATATCAACAATTATTAGAATAATCATAACTCTTTTGCAATCGGATTAGCAGTGTGGTTCGTGTTTCACTTCAGAATTGATCAAATATTCGGCATATGTTGTTAATGACTAGATATTTTGATCAACATTCAAAAGAGTTTTGCAGTTTTATTTCATTTGTCCATATATAGTTGTTTTTAATGAAGCGTGCACGAAAGGTTGGTCGAAGTGGAGAGGGGAAGCACAGTGGCAAAAAGAACCATTGCAATTGGAGGAGGCAACGTGCAATACATTTGTTTCTTTCAATTGCTGCCCTTGAGCTAGTTTCAATTTCGTTTTATTCATCTGTGTGTTTTATACAGCATAGTTCTTCCTAGGTTTGATAGCCATGCAGCTCCTTTCTTATATGTTTGTGTGTCTTTGTGTTTATGTGTACGTTTGTGCGTGTGATGTGTGTGTGTGTGTGTCTTTGTGTGTGTGTGTCCTTCTATGTGTCCGTGCGTGTGTGTGTGTGTGTGTGTGTGTGTGTGTGTGTGTGTGTGCGTGCGTGTGTGTGTGTGTGTGTGTGTGTGTGTGTGTGTGTGTGTGTGTGTGTGTTAGTGTGTCCGGAATAAACCCCACGCCAATAGCTATCATCATTTCACTTAAACAAACCGACAGACACTCCTGACACTTGACCTACACATCTCAACAAAATCCCTGCGCTCTCCGCCTCGCACGCGACATGTAACAAGATAAGGAAAACGCAGTGTCACACGTAACGTACGGAACGTCACACGAGTGGCTTGCCAGGTGTGACGCAAGTGACGCGCAAGTAAAGCAAAGTGCCGCCTGCCATCGACTCGAAGTGTGAAGTGTGACGCCTGATGAAGTGCTCTGGGTGATGCTTCGGGAACTGAGAGTCTAAGGAAGTGTTATTTATGTGCGGGAAGGAAGCTCTCTCGAGGGAGGAAGAAAGTAAGGGGGTGGGGGGGAGGAAGACGAAAATAGATAAGAGAAAAGATTGAATGAAATAAATGATTAATAATGATTGATGAATGATTGGTGGAAGGAGAGAAAGGAGAGAAGAAATAGAGAAAGGGAGAAGGAAGAGAAAGAGACAGAGAGGGAAGGAAGAAAAGGAGAGGGAGGAAGGGCAATGTGAGAGAAAGAGAGAGAGAGAGAGAGAGAGAGAGAGAATGAGGGAGAGAGAGAGAGACAGACAGACAGAGACAGACAGAGAGAGAGAGAGAGAGAGAGAGAAAGTGTGTGTGAGTATATGGATCTTAGTAAAATTAGTTTTATTTTCATCATGTCGCATTTCGAAAGCAACAGTTAAAAAGAGAGACAGAGAAAGTGAGAGAAATGAAACATAGGAAAGAGAGAGTTGGATAATGATTGTGAGCGACTGAGAGTGACTGAGAAAAACAATGATGGCGAACGTGGAAATGACTGTAAGGATGAGATAAATGGAAGAGAGATTAAGAAGAGAGAGAAAAACCGAGAGAGAGAGAGAGAAATGCACTTCGGAAAAAAAGATGATAGACAACAAACCAAATACCTCTTTTAAAATAGATTTAATCTCATCATTTGCAAAAGATCATTTCAAGATAATGAACAGAAAAAAAAACAAGACAATCACCAAAGAGAACCATTTTCCCGCCTCTTTCGCCGAGAATTTCGAACGCAAGGAACCGACATGAAATTAAAATAAAATGACTCGGATGTCAGTTTACATTCCTAATAGCTTTTTCCGCTGAAGGACAGAATCGCCAAGGACTGACAGGGTTCCTTGACTCTTAGCCATTGTTTACGTCACGAACCTAACAGAAGCCTAAGCCGAAGCCAATTGTCAAACAGCACGTGGAACCTTAACCTAACCGAAGCCGAAGCCAAGGCCTTTAAGAATCGACCTTCCTCAACCAGTTCCTGAATGGGAGAGTCTAAGTGCCTCGAATAATGATAATAAATATAAAATAAGCTGAAAAGATATGATATATAATGATAAATAGACAGAT
>BOPN01000020.1:650398-655398 GCA_017312705.2 Penaeus japonicus | reverse complement strand
GCTTCACGCCCCCGAAAACGGCGCTCATGGGCGGCAAGGCTGTCACACTGTTCTTCTGCGGCGAGCATAGGGTGGCGAAGTCTAGTGATTGCGCGGAAGCATCGCACTCGGCCGTGGGCGGTGTGGGCGGGTAGGAGAGGGCGGGCGATGTGCAGGGGGCAGCGGAGGGGCTTCCGCACGCAGTCAGCGGGAGCGACTGCGATATGGAGTCGTGGGCGGCGAAAAGGTCCTCGCGTGTCTCGTCCAGCAGCACGGACTCGAGGTCAAGCCACATCTGGGGAAGGAAGGTCAGGTCAGTCACGGCGCCAAAGCACAACCAATACCATTACAATAGAATCAAGCATGGTTTGGGCGTTTAAAATGAATGCATTACAGATATGCACAACCACTGTGTTTAAACCCCAAGAACAATAAACTGGTGAGGAGAATTCACATACTGACAGATTGAGTAACGATCACAAACCAGCTGCTTCAGGTCACAGCGAAAGAACCAGTCCTTGTGCTTACCTCGTTAAAGTCGGAGAGGCTTGAAGAAGCAGTGGGAAGTTGGCTGTATTGGGCGGGTCGCTCCGTTGCTAACTCCATCCTAGTGAGTGAACAGTCTATCTACCGTCACTGATAGGATGTCCTTGCGAAGGATTCACGGAACACGATTGCCAGAACTGGTTTAGGATACGTCCTTTGGGGAGCGAGTGTGGGAGATGACTGACTTGTGCCTTCCACACCTGATGCTTCGTGCGTTCTACCTGTCGCATTCGTTGCCAAGTACCGCCGGACGCATTGTCGATTGTGATTGCTTTTTACAGGTTATAGGTTTATTAAAGACTATGTATTTCATATGTTATGATTCAACGTAAATCATGTTTATCTATTTCTAATATGAAAATTTGAAATAGATATACATGTGTTTTACAAATATATATTAAAGTAATAATTCTTCAGCTCCATCCGACCATGACATCACTGTCAGCCAATCGCAGCTCGTCTCGGCGACGTCAACCAATCACAGTACGACGTGGGCGGAGCCAGAATCACAGAATCGCCTCTGGTGTTCTCAATGAAAGGAAAGCCTTGTGTTTTCCATTTTAGGAATGTAATGTCATTAAAAAACATTTTAGTGGCCAAGACTAATCCAATAGCCTTACTCTGCTACAGAACAGTAGTGGAACACATTTTTTTATTGATGTGACTGACCTCAGACACGCCAAATTTTCGGGGGATGTTGGGCACCAAGTGTTGCTCGATGGACTTTTGTGTTAAAGTGAAAATTGGCTTAACTATTTAGTGATTAAGATGAAAATATTGAGAAAAATAGAAGCTGATGTACAATATCAATTTATGAGTTGTCCTCATCAATTTAAGACTAAAAGACTAGATCGCATTTCAAAATTTAAACTATAGTCTTTTGTTCAATGGAAAATCATGTGTTTTTACAAATATTCATTGATCATACGTTTATATCTATATTTTAATTTAGAATTATCGACAGTGTATCTTTACCGTTATATTGATAGGAATGGAGGAAATATTGTTAAAATAATTCTTACAATCATCATAAAATTTGCAAACCTTTACTCGATTACCATCAGCATCATCATTACCGTAAAGCTAATTACAGTTATAATAATGGTGATATTAATAGCTTATACGTGGCGTCATGTCCCAATTTTTTTCATCGTGTATCAATTAAAATAATCATTAAAAAGTTGTGGATTTCAACGGAAATCTTGAAACTCTACGGGCGTAGACCTCCGCATTACGGATGATTATCGATTTTTCCTCCCTCATTTTCTCCTCTTCCGGTTCCTCCTCCTCCTATTATCTGTCATTATCATTGTTACTACCATTACTTCATGAATAATGTTATTGGCTCTATCATATGTCATCACCATCACCACCGTTATTATCATCGTTTTCATTTTTCCGTTGTCATTATTATCATCATTATCACCATCATTATTTTTGTCATTATCATCATTGTCATCATTATGGTTATTACTATCATTATCATTGACATAACTTTAAAATTTCAGCATAACCTTGATCATCATCATTATCATCATCCTCATTATATTCTATCATATATATTATCATCATCATTCTTATAAAAGAGAGCATTAGCAGAAAGAGAGAGAGAGAAAGTAAAAGAACAAGCATGAAAGAAAATAAACAAATAATAAAACTTTATGCATAAAATATTTCTAAAATGATGTATCATTTCCATTTTTTTTCGTTTATCTTTCATCATTTGTCTCTCTCTCTCTCTCTTTTCTTGTTTCCATTTTTGTCATCTCAGGTTGAAGCAAACACACCTTTAGGGGTTAGGGTCTTGACCTCCGCTTTAAGGCGAGGCCGGAGAGTGACCTAGATTTGGCTGGGTCAGAAGGCGACCTATTTTTTATTTTATATATATATATATATATATATATATATATATATATATATATATATATATATATATGTGTGTGTGTGTGTGTGTGTGTGTGTGTGTGCGCGTATGTGTGTGTGTGTGTGTGTGTGTGTGTGTGTGTGTGTGTGTGTGTGAACACATGTAGAACACACACACATATATGATATACTGTATAAGAATATGCATTGCCTAACCATATATGTGAATTATATTTATTATATATAATCATACTAAATATGTTTTAAGGATTACGTGTATCCAAAAAAAATCCAATATGACTATCTAGTCATAAGAAAAAAAAAAAAAATATCCATAGTATAGGCATATAAGCACATTGATATCCACACATATATGCATATATATCACTGAAACGCTACCTACCACTTTGGCGTGTACACTCAGCATCATTGTATATAACGAAATTCACGGTCAAGCAAACGGGAAATTTGGAAGACAGGAAACCGGAAATGCTGATCTTCCTCACTTATTTTAATTTCCTCCTCTCCTCATTTTTCCTCTTGGCAGGTAACAAGTTTACCTGTGTCAGGTTACCACCTCTGCGTTTTCTGGTTGTCTGGTTTAATCTACTGGGATTTATTAGGGGATAATATCATCGCGTAAATCCGTGGTTTGAATTTCGAGTCCAAATTGATGTATGATGATTTTATTAATACGAATTTGAATATTATGTTTTCTAGTTTCCCCAAGTTCATTTTTTTCTGGGTTTCTTTACCATTATATTTTTTCTGATATTATGTACATTTTTTTTTCTGTAATGTCTTTTGAATCTCTTGTTGGTTTGTTCTTTATCTCTCCCTTCATTCTCTATCTCCCTCATTTATCTGTCTCTCATTTACGTTTTTATCTTCTCTCTCTCTCTCTCTCTCTCTCTCTCTCTCTCTCTCTCTCTATCTATCTATCTATACATATATACATGTATATACATGTATGTATGTACGTATGTATGTCAACCAGACACAGTAGCTTCTTTGTGCGTCCGAGCGCGAAAAGCCCATAATTTGCACTCGACAAAGGGGAATATTCGACAAACACGGAGGCTCAAAGTCGCCCACCTGATGTTGATACAAACACATCCAAATCGACGATTCATCACCACAAAAGATACAGATTCCTAATATTAGTGTTTATTCTCTCCTTTCTTGTCTCCTCCCCGCGCACCTGACGCCCGATGCCCAAACAAAGGGGCAAACACCAAACACGAAGAAGTAAGAGAGCAAGCGTAGAGGTCGCCGGGACACCTGAACGCCCAGGTGTGGGAGAGGGAGAGGGGAGAGAGGGAAAGGGAGATAGAGGGGGGAGAAAGGGAAAGGGAGATAGAGGGGGGAGAGAGGGAAAGGGAGATAGAGGGGGGAGAAAGGGAAAGGGAGATAGAGGGGGGAGAGAGGGAAAGGGAGATAGAGGGGGGAGAGAGGGAAAGGGAGATAGAGGGGGGAGAAAGGGAAAGGGAGATAGAGATAGAGAGGGGGGAGAAAGGGAAAGGGAGATAGAGAGATGTTAGAGAGGGAAAGGGAGATAGAGATAGGGAAATGCAGATACAGATAGAGAGGGGGGAGAAAGGGAAAAGGAGATATATAGAGAGAAGGAGAGCGAAGGAGGAGGAGACAGAGATTGAAAGGGAGATTGAGGGAGAAGGGGAAAGAAAGGGAGAGGGTAAGAGCGAGACGGAGAGTGATAGAAGGGTAGAAAAAAATGAGGTAGGGTAAGGGAGATAAAGAGAGATGGAGATGGAGAGAGAAAGGAAAATGAGAAAGAGATTTAAAGGGAGAGCGAGGGAGATGGACAATGAGCCGGAAAAGATAGAATGAGACAGAGAGAAAAAAAAGGAGAGAGAGGTGAAAAGGACACAGACTGGAAGGGAGATAGAAATAGAGAGATAATCAATGTGGATAGAGAAAAAAACAAAAAAACTATCATACTTCTAACGTATTTGATGTAAAACCCCTTCTTTTCGAAAACTCAATAAAATCATTAGTCTCGTTTGAGGTTCATGAGAATTTTTGAAAAATTAAGGACTACCAACTGCCTTTTGTGTCGAGTATCTGTTTTTTTTCTTCTTCTTCTTCTTCTTCTTTTTGTCATTATTATTTTTTTCGTTTATCTTGCTCTTCATCTCATCTCAGTAACTTTTTTTTCAGATAGAATTCTAGTTGTTTTTGTGATGGGCTCTTGATTAATCCCTCTCCTTTAGGTGTGTAAATTTGGCACTAAGAAGACCATTTATCACTTTTGTTAAGACTTTTGATGAGGTTAGTAAAATATTTTGCTGAGGTTGATAGTAATAATAGTAATATGGTGATGATTGTGATAACGGTAGCTATCCCAATAATGGCTATAGTTGTAATGATGATAATGATAGAATTGATTATAGTGAATATGATTGATATTTTGATAATATCATCCTCTTTATCATCATCATCATCATTATTTTGATTATTGTTATTGCCACTACTATTATTATCATTATCATGATGGTATCCATTATCATCACTATAAATATCATTACTATTATTAGCTTTGATATAATCATCATAATCCTTTAAGCTAATGATAATATTAATAATAATAAAAA
>BOPN01000020.1:615398-625398 GCA_017312705.2 Penaeus japonicus | reverse complement strand
AGCGGGCAAATCCTTCCACAGATGAAGAATGATCCTTCGTTAGAGATTGATTTTATAAGTAATAAAAGGATCGCCTTCCCTTTGCTGTTCGCACAAAGCGATTCAACCTGTCGGCGATTCTGTCGTTACTCCAGAGTCTCCTCCTTTTTGGGATAAACAGATGCACACATAAACATACCTGGAGACGAATGAGGAGGAGAAAGAGAGAGATAGATAGAGAGAGAGAGAGAGAGAGAGAGATAAAGAAAGAGAGAGAGAGGTGTGATTTAATTTGGAAATTTTATCTACAGAACAAATAACGTACCCTCCAAAAAGTTACGGAAAGATACTAATATTTCCCACATAGCTTAACAAACATCTAATAAAGAGGATAATCAGGTGTAATGAATTTCACGTGCCCGAAAAGCTGCATTATGAAATGCACATTATACTGACTCATCTAATTCATTTAAAAAAATAAAGTTTTATACCCCTTTTCTGATAAGACCGGGGTCAATATTTCTGGACGACAGATTAGTTTATAGGACACAGCATTTTGCATGATATAGCAACAATAACTAAGAACATGAGGAGGATGACTGATAGGGATACGAGTTGACTTCGTCTCTGCATTATACACCCTCTACACTCAGCACTACACCCGTGTATTAGTGTCTTGTGTGTTGCCTGGTTATTCTGCGGAGGCCATCTCTCTATGGTGACCCAGCAATGCTCTCGTAGCAACAGATGTTGTTATGTCAATTCTTTGTCATTTCTACAGCCCATACCCAACCTTCATAATATGTTGATAACACGCTTCTTTATTTTAACTGGGATATAGTGGGATCGTCTACCACAGAATCTCTCAATGAATAAGTGCAAATGATGCAAAGACCGTAGCTATATATCATGCCATTCAAGAAGGTAGTGAACAACAGCCAACTGGCTATCTCTAGTGACAGGCAGGGTACACTCTATAAGGAAAAGGGGGGAGGGGGTAGAGAGGGAGGAGAGAGACAGATCATAAAATCCCAGTCTTCCTTTCTTGTGAATGAACGTGTTGACCAAGCAACCCGAATTGCTTTGCAACTTGCACATACACACGCGGCCTCCCCTCCATTCCCCCCAGCTCCACCCACCCCATCCGTTCCGCCATATAACCATATAAGGAACATTGTCCGCTACGGCAGCTCTTGTCGGGGACGTGTTAACACCTTATTAGGTCTCCCTCGTTGTCTTACGCGATTCTAGGAGGAAGGCAAAGGAAGGAAAGGGAGAAGAGAAGAAAAGAATATGAAAGGAAATAAAGGATGGAGAAAGAGAGAGAAGGAGGAGAGAAGGATATAAGTGCACAATCGAGAGGAAAGGAGGAAGGGAGGAAATGCCCTGCAAAGGGTAAACAAGAAAGACATATAAAAATGAAGAAAAGAAAAACGAACTAAGGGAAGACAAATGCCAGAAGGCAAAATAACCAATTGCACAGGAAGAAAGTACGAGGAAGGAAAGGAAGGAGGGAGAGAGGGAATGATGAAGAGAAGGAGGGAAGGAAGGAGGAAGATAAGGAGAGAGGGAGAGAGGGTGGTCCTAGGGATGAGGTAACGCCACCATAAGCCGCCATTCATCATACTACCCACTGTCGCCAGCTTACGAGATATTTTCCTTAAAACGCCAAAAAGAGGAGAGCCATTTGCATATTTATGGCAGCGGCGACGTCCGGAGTTTGCCGTTCATTAGAGCGTCAGTCGAGCGCCTCCCGAGGCTGCGTTGCTCGCCGAGGAATTCCCGACTTTCTTCCTTGTCCTCGGTCGCGCTCCTTGCTGCTATAAGGGAGAGAGAGACGGGAAGAGAGACAGAAAAAGAGGGAGTGGAGACAGAGAGAGAGGGAGTGGAGACAGAGAGAGAGAGAAAGAGAGAGAGAGAGAGAGAGAGAGAGAGAGAGAGAGAGAGAGAGAGACGGGTGAGGGGAAGAGAAGAGAGAGATAGAGAAGGAAGGGGGGAAAGTAAGAGAGGAAGGGGATAGGAGATGGTGAGTTAGAGGGAAGAAAAGAAGAGGGAGATAGAGAGAAAGAGATTGATAAATAGAAAAAAGAGGGAGTAGCGAGATGATAGGAAGAGGATAAAGATAGTTAGATATGTAGAGGAGAGAGAGAGAGATTTTGTTTTATGATTTACAAAAACTATATGAGGATTATATAGTATATCAATATATTTGATATCATATATAAACATGCTGTATAATCCTCATCTCGATATGAGAGTTAAACAGTATGTTTATAATGATATTAAATACATTAGTATACAAATATTAGTATATCTGATATCGTATATAAATATACTCTTTAATCCTCAAGTACTTCTCTCAGTACGTGGTAACAAAGCACCAGAGAAAGAGTGGGCGCATCAGCACACATTTTGCATGAATAATAAAATCTTGCAACAATACCAACGATACAATAGATGCAACTGAAGATGAGATACCTATAATGTAAGAGACAGATAGATGTTCAGTTCAGCGTTATCATGGGGAGCATTATTGTAACAAAAACAGAAAAGGTATGAATGAGAATGAATAACGTCTTGTACCTTGAAAGCATTCCTAATTAGCCTTACCTTTCCTACATTATTAGCATAGGATTCGTCACGCAATAGGAAGAGTCTTCGGGCACAGGGAGAGGCAGTGAGTCTAGTTGACGTTCAGTATGAAATGAAGAAAATAAATAGAAAATGTATGTAAATGATGAAACAAAAATGGAAAACATTTAAACTCAAGGAAATAATAAGTAATGATTTAATACGATAGCCAATAGCGTTTCTTCGAAGCTTCGGATTGACTCATAGTGGAACTGCAGTTTCTGTGGCTAAGTAGTAAACAGCCACGGCGACTGTGCAGTTCTACCGTGAGCCCTAAAGCAGTTGATGACGTTGCAAGATTCAACTCACGGTAAGTTCAACACAGACTACTAATCCACGACCGCAGCACCCTAATTCATTGCCATGATAAAACACCCAAACATAAAATTCAATCGTATGTTGCATACCACCTCTTTTATTAGTCATTTAAATCAATTGCTTACACCGACGCCAGGACATACGCGAGTGAGATTAAACAGATTAAACAGTCATTATTCTCACATCACACAGTGAGTTAGTATCAGGATCAACTCTTGTCACCGAACGGACTTCAGGTAGCCGAAACAACACGAAAGCACCTACATAACCCCCTAATGCTATTATCCCTATAAATGAAGTGTGAAAAGAGAAAGGAACGGAGAGGGAGAGAGAGAGAAAGAGAGAGAAAGAGAGAGGAACGGAGAGAGAGAGAGAGAGAGAGAGAGAGAGAGAGAAAGCAATATCCAGTCACCGTCCGACCTGACTGGAGATAAAACCGTATAAGTGAAGCTTAAAAGTTAGGGCAGATTTTCCCACAGGATCTCGATTTCGACTAATCTTCTAAAAGACAAGATCCGATTAGAATCTTCTCTCCAATTAGTCATCAAAAGGGATTTGTGAACGAACCATTACCTCGGGTAATTAATCGATTTTCTCACTTTAGTTTTTACTTAACTTTTATTCAAATGAGTCAAGTCCCTTTTTCGTATAAGCATAGAGAAAGAGAAGGAAGGAAAGGGGAGACAGAGAGAAAGGTTGGGAAAGAAGTAAGACGAGAAAGAGGAGGAAGAGGGAGGAAAAGAGAGGTAATGTAGGGAGGAAAGAATGAGGAGAGGAGGGAGGAGGAGGTAGAGAGTGTTAGGAGGGGGAGAAGAGAGATGATGAAGGGGGAGGAAAGGTAGTGAACTGTAGAGTCGGAGGGAAGGTAAACAAATAGAGAGAGAAAGAGAGAGAGAGAGAGAGAAAGCGAAATGAGTTGAAAAGGGAGGAGGAAGCCGAAGAAAGGCATAATGAAAAAGGGGATAGGAAATAGAGGGTAAGACAGAGAAAGAGAGATAAAGGAATGAAGAAAGAAAGAGAGAGAGAGTAGGAAAGGGATACTGAGAGACAGAAGAGAGAGATATTGAACGAGAGAGAAAGAGAGAGAGAGAGAGAGAGAGAGAGAGAGAGAGAGAGAGAGAGAGAGAGAGAGAGAGAGCAAAAGATGTACAAAGAGAAAGGAAGGAGATAGAGAATAGAGCGCGGGAGAGAATAGGGTATGCTTGTAAATAAAAATTCAATCCAACGAAAGCCAAAAGGGAAAAGAAAGAAAGAAAATGAAAAAATAAAATAAGATAAAAATACTCGGAGATTGATAGATATACAGCTAGATTGGTAGATAAATAGATGCATAGATAGAAATGTAGATAGATAGATATATAGATAGATGGAAATATATCCTGGGAGAGAGATAGTAAAAAGAGACAATGAGAAAGAGAGACTTAGGGAGACAGACAAAAGGAGGGAAAGAGGGACTTAAGTAGAGAGAGAGACAAAAGGGGAGAGAGAGAGAGAGAGAGAGAGAGAGAAGATGAAAGACAGAGACAGAGAGAGAGAGAGAGAGAGAGAGGAGAGAGAGAATTTAGTTATTACCGCCGTATGCATACTCACTTCTTCGCTTTCACGATGAAACGCAGATAAAACGGCAGAAAAAACATTATACACAAACCTGAAAATGGACTCCTGGATTTCGAAAATGTCTCATCTACTAATAACTTAATTTGAGTACGGTGTTTTTTTCAATAAATAAATTTATTTATTTATTCATTTATTTATTACATTATGCTTATGATTTATATATGATTCCCCATGCAATTTGACCGCAAGGATGTACTTTCCACCTGTTCACATTTGCAAAAATAAGCCAATAGAAAAACGTAACCATAACATTTCGTTCAAATCCGTAAATGAAATATGAACCTTTAGGTGTTATTCCCACAAAGGTTCGTTCAGCGGAGGATGAATGGAAGGCTCAGTCTTGGGAACAATCGAGGCTTTTCGTCGCACAATTTCACGGGGAATTTTCAGCCTTGCTTTGGAGGTGGGAGGGGGGAGGGGGGCTGCAGGTGTATGTTTGTGTGTGTGTGTGTTTGTTTGTGTGTTTGTTTGTTTGTGTGTGTGTGTGTTTGTGTGTGTGTGTCTGTTTGTGTATGTGTGTGTTTGTGTGTGTGTGTTTGTGTATGTGTGTGTTTGTGTATGTGTGCGTTTGTGTATATGTGTGTGTGAGTGTGCGTGAGTGTGTGTGTGTGCGTACGTGCGTGCGAATGTTTCTGTGTGTGTCCGGTGCAGGTGTTAGTATTTGTATCTCTGGAATTTGTCTGGAATGCACAGGTGTAGCTATCTACGGATCGCTCTAATTTACACCTGTATGTCGGAACGTATGGTATTTCTATGGCGAGTTGATAATGCGCAATATACTCCAAGGAAAAAGCAACAGTCGACGAGCAGAGAAACTCCAATTAAAGGCAAAGATCCCTTCGGCTAAATCCCAGCTGATTAATGGATGCTGAAGCGGACAGCCAGGTACAGGGAGCGAAAGCTACGTGGTCAAATAAAATAGATAGACTAATGGATATGAATTAATGAATGAATGAAACAAATGAGGTGGTAGGTACATTGATGAATTGCCCAAACAAACATATTAAGGATAAAAGAAAGATTTTTTTGTGTGTGAGTATATATATATATATATATATATATATATATATATATATATATATATATATATATATGTATATATATATATATACATACATACATACATATAGATAGATAGAGAGAGAGAGAGAGAGAGAGAGAGAGAAAGAGAGAGAGAGAGGCGGAAGAAAGAAAGAGAAGGGAAAAGAGAGACAGAGACAGAGTGAGAATTACAAGAAAACAAACTACCATAACAACAACACGCGGCGAATGAAGTCCCGCTTAGGGAGACGCCGTAACGAGGCTTTGTGTTCCGTGCGATATGCCGGGCTTTAAGGCGTGTTGGCAACTCGTCTTGGTCTTTTAGCTGCGAGAAAAGAGATGTTGGTTTTCGGTACAGTCATATCCTTGTAGAAACATATACATTTACGCAAACACATACACTCATACATACATACATACAAACACACACAAGCACACACTTATTATGTGTACATATATATGTAGGTATACATTTATACATACATATACAGAGAAAGAGAGAGAGAGACAGAGAGACAGATAGAGAGAGAGAGAGAGAGAGAGAGAGAGAGAGAGACAGAGAGAGAGAGAGAGAGAGAGAGAGAGAGAGAGAGAGAGAGAGAGAGAGAGAGAGAGAGAGAGAGAGAGAGAGAGAGAGAGAGAGAGAGAGAGAGAGAGAGAACAGGAAAAAGACAAAACTCGATTAACACAGACGATAAAAAGCAGAGGGAATTCCGCGCACAAATAGCTCTGACCCCCGTATGGCAACACCTCCCGGCAGTGACACCTGTTCGGCATTTCCGGCGAGAGAGATGAGTGGCGTGAGGGAGAGAGGGAAGGGGGAAGGAGGTAAAGAATGAAATAAAGAGGGAAAGGAAGGGGAGTGAGAAATGCGAAGTAGAAGAAAGAGAAACAAGCGAAAAGAAGAAAGAAAAGCTAAATAGAATTGATAGTGATGAAGATAATCATAACATTTAATCGTAACCGTTATATAACATTAGTATTGACACTGCTATTAATATCGTCATTATCATCATTATTAGCATTATCATCTTTGTTATTCCTCTTATTTTTTCTTTCTCTTATGTATCCCATTCACGAAAATTCGTGATTACGATAATTAAAAAGTCTCAAAAGTGTCTTTATCTATTTTCATTTTTAAGGAGAATGAGAAAAAAGTGATTCTTCCGACAATTAGGGGACAATTATAGCTGGTAATTATTACGGCGATTGTAGTCCGTTTATTATCAACATTATTATCAAGTTTATCATAATAAGTAACGTCAGTCGTAGCAGTTATGGTCGTAATAGGCGTAATAGTATGTCGTATAAATGGGATTTCTACGTGTATACATATTTTCCTAATTATTACCACTATTGTTTTCATTATCATAACAGAAGAGGTGTCATTACAGAGGCGGTAGGGGAGGGGGCGGGAGGGGGTAGGAGGGGAGGAGGAAAAAGGAGGTGGGGGATGAGGGGGGGATGTAGGAAGAGCGAGAAGGGGAGAAGGGAAACGGAGGTAGAAGGAGAAGAGATGGTGGAGGAAGAGGGATAAGAGGAGATAGTGGAGGAGGAAAAGGGAAGGAAGAGGAGAGGGGGAAATGAGGAGAAAGAGAATGAGGGAGAAGGGGAGAAGGTGTAGGTAGAGGGCGAAAGGAATGAGTAAACAAGAGAAGAGCGAAGGTGGAGGAAGAATGAAAAAGCGAGTAGCTGGATTAAGAGGGAGAACGAGAGAAGTGAAGGTGGATATAGGAGAGGAAGAGATAGAAAGAGGAGAGGGGGAGGAGAGGCAGGTGGGGGAGCAAAATTTCCCACGGTGGTCGTGATCATCTCCCCCTCCCCCCACCCCCTACCCACCCGCTACCGCTTCCACACGTCACAGGTATGTTGTTACGGCAGGTGTTACTGTCACAGCTCCCTGGCGACGCACATGGGGTAGGGGGAGGGGGAGGGGGAACGACAGTATAGCGGTTGTGGTGTCAAGGAGGGAGTCCAGTAACAACGCCAAACCTCGGGCTACGATGAAAATAACGTTTTATCTAATCACGGAGTTGTTTTTATTCCTGGCAGAACGAAAGCATAATTCGCGAAGATAACCGTAATGTAAAACCTATCACACATTAATGATCCAAAACCAATGTTATAAAAACATCAGAGACTTAAAACGCCACGTCATACACCAATACCTCTTCCATAAATGCTACGTCAATGGCAGTATAGCGACATAATAAACATAAATTCAGCTCTAATCCACCCTAATCGATCCAAAATAGAACCATTCCTTCACCCAAAATCGACTCTAGGATAACACAGTGGTCAGCCTCGTTCCCACTCACTGGTTCCTGAAGGTCGCTTTACCTTCGCAAGGCTTCGATTAAGTTCATGAGGCCTAATGCTCGGAATGGGATTAAAGCTGAAGGGACGCCTTATCAACCAAGAGAAATCGTCCTTATTATCAAGAAGAACATGTTAAGAGAACAAGTACCGTTGTTTGCCATAGGTCCCGGTGGTCACGTGGTTCTTTGTTTGGGATATTTCACCATCGTTTTTACCTTCGCGCTCCCATATAATGCGGCAGTTAGTACAGTAAGTTGATGTGAGAGAGAAGGAGAGAAAGAGAGAGGGGGAGGGAGAGAGAATGAGAGAGAGAGGGGGGGGAGGGAGCGAGAGAGAGAGAGGAGGGGAGAGAGAGAGTGAGTGAGAGAGAGAGAGAGAGAGAGAGAGAGAGAGAGAGAGAGAGAGAGAGAGAGAGAGAGAGAGAGAGAGAAAAAGATGATAGATAGAAAGAGAGAGAAAGAGAGCAAGAGAGAGAGAGAGAGCAAGAGAGAGGGAGGGAGGGAGAGAAGAAAAAAGAAAGCCCAATTCAATAATATAAATTGATAAACGGTGATTTCTCATAACAAAGCCAGGCCAACCGTCTTCCCATTCACTCACTTTATCTCTTCTGTCTATTCATCTATTTCTCATTCAGTCCGATGTATGCGTGCCGAACTTCCGGTCGCCTCTCCTCGGAAACACAACGTCATACCTGGTAAAGTTACTGCGTCGAGCGATGCGAGGCACAAGACAAGGGGACGTTATCCAATCTTCTTTGCAACTTTTGCAACCTAAGTTCTGTGACGACCGATTCACCGTCGTTGGTCCAAGAACCTGCAACTTGCCAAAGTATAATGTTACTCTTTATTTTATCAATACCAACACCAACATACATCCAACCCGAAATGATAACAGCAATTGATAAAAAAAATACAAATCTAAACATCCCACATAAAACAATTCGAACGAATAGTGTTCTTTCACAAACTTCCTTCAATTTCATTCTGACATTTCCGTCTAGGAGAACCTCGTGCGGGAGGCATCGGAGCCTGACGGAGGAAGCCAAGACGTTACCGAGACACGCGTCGCCCGGGTTGGGTCCTTCGGCGGTTCCCACGCGGCCACCTGCCATTACATTCAGTACATACGCAGGGAGGAGGAAGGGGGATCTAGGGAGGAGGAAGGGAGGGTTGAGGAGGAGTTAGGGAGAGAGGGAGTGGAAGAGAGGGAAATGGGTGAGGAAGGGAGGGTTGAGGAGGAGTTAGGGAGAGAGGGAGAGGAAGAGAGGGAAATGGGTAAGGAAGGGAGGGTAAGGAAGGAGGAAAGAGAGGGGAAGGATAGGGAGGAGGAAAGGAGGGATAAGGAGAATGAAGGGAGGGGTAGGGAGAGGTAGGGAGGGATAGGAAAAAGGAAAAGAGGGTCAGGGAGGAAGAAGGAGGGGTATCGAGAAAGATGGGAGATGTAATGAGGAGGAAGGGAATACGGAGATGATCATAGGAAAGAAAAAGAAGGATGGAAGGATAAAGGGGAGGGAAGAGGAGATGGAGAACGAGGAAGGGGAAAGGAGGAGGGCGAAGACGAGGGGATAGGAAGAGGGTGAGGAGGTGGATAAGGAGGAACGGGAGCTATTACATACGCACCTTCACGAATGTATGTGTATGTGTGTTGGCATGTCGTCATGTATGTACGTATGATCACGTGTATATGCCTGTGTATATATCTCGATTTGTGTATTTATGTTTGTCATTCCGTTTATTTGTCTGCTTGATTGTTTCTTCGTTTCGTCATTGCTATTTTTCTTTTTTTCCCCCTTGTTTGATACTTTATTTTATGATTTCTCTTTTCTCATTCTTTTCTTCCTTTCATTTCCTCTACGTACCTCATCCTCCTCGTCGTCTCCCTCTTGATCTTCCTCTTCTTATTATTCTCCCTCCTCCTCCTTCTCATACTACTTTTCCTCCTCCTCCTACATTTCCTCCTCATCATCATCATCCTTCTCTTCCTACTCTTCCTCCTCCTTCCCCTTCGCTTTTCTACCCCACGCCTCCTCCTCATCCCACTCCCTCTCTAAGATCTCCTCTCTCCTTCCCAACCTTCCTCCTCCTCCTCCTCCACC
>BOPN01000020.1:605398-610398 GCA_017312705.2 Penaeus japonicus | reverse complement strand
GGAGATAGCGGGGAGAAAAGGAAGAGGGGGGGGGGGTAAGGGGAGGGGGACGAGGACATCCGCAAGGAAAGACCGGTACACTCTGACTGCAACTCAGTGGGAAGAATTACGAGTGAAGGACATCGGTAAAAAGAAAAAGGAAAAAAATCCATGTCGTCATCGAGGTACAAACATGCATTTACAAAACACACCATTAGGATGTACATATTTAGACACTCTTCGACAATGTATAGTGACACATACGAGAGCTCGCTAATCCCAGTCAATTATTTACTCTTACTCATACATTCCTGCGATAGCGTAACTGAAAAAAAAAACAGATTTCCTGTCTTTTTTTTCAACTTTATCAGATTACGAGTTTCCTCTTTGGAAAAAAAAATCGTATGCCTTTTATTTTGCTATTATATTCCCTTACAGGTAAGGTCCCTGAAACTGTCATTATTATTATCATCTTTGTTATCACTATGGGCATTATGTTATCAATATGAATCAGCATTTTCGTAGAGTTAGTCATATAATGTTGTTTTTGGTATTCCATGGTATTTTCTTTTTTTTCTACTCACATTCTCCTTAATAGAACTATGCAAAAAAAAATTTTGCTTATGTACATCAAACGAAAATAAGAGCGAACTTTCTGAATTGCGTCAGTTTACCCTAAAAAAATCAGCCATGTTTCTTTCTCTAAGATTTTTTTGTCAACGGCTTCCTTCATTATTTTGTTCTTCTCATTTGCTCATTACGCTTTCATCCTCTTTATCCATATCTCTCATTACTCTTCTCGTTTTCTTCTTATATATCTCTCTCATTACTTTCATCTACTTGTTTTCATCTTTTCTTTTTTATTTTCCTGTTTTTTTCTTTACGCATCTCTCATTGGATATTTTTATTCCTCTTGTCTAGTTCTCTCCTATTCCTCCTCATTAATATCATTCATTACACTTTCATCCTTCATCTCTCTTTTCTATCTCCTCATTTTTCAAATTACACTATACATCTCTCTCATGACACTTTCATCCCTCTAGTCTAGTTTCCTCATCATTTTCCTCATTTTCTCCTCCTTGTCCATCTCTTTTATTACTCTCCTCTTTTTCATTTCTCTCATTATTCATATTTCCTCTCTTCTTGCCCAACAGTACTCATAATCTGTCTTTCATATTCATCCTTTCTTCTAATTGTTTCTCTCTCTCTCTCTCTCTCTCTCTCTCTCTCTCTCTCTCTCTCTCTCTCTCTCTCTCTCTCTCTCTCTCTCTCTCTCTCTCTCTTTCTCTTCTCATTCTTTTTATTAGTGTCTCTTAACGCTCTCCTCATAGTGTTCCCTCTCATTACATGCATTCTTCTAAACATTTCATATGATAAATCCTTTTTATTATTATCATCCATCTTTCTCTTTTTCATCTCTCCTCATTCTCCTTCTCCTCATTCATTTCCTTTCAATCTTCTCATTATTTTTTCTTCCCTCATTCAACTATTTCCGCTGCATCTCCCTACCCTCAACCTCCTCATTCACCTCTCCCTCTTAATCTCATTTACTTCTTAATCTCTTCATTCATCTCTCCTACCATCATAAACTATTCACGATTCCCTATTTTTTTCCCCCTATTCCTTTATTCGTGAATCCATAGAACGGTTAAACAACTAACACCGTTGTCTCGGCACGCGAACGCCTCCGACCATGTCTTCGGCCGCGATAAAGATGGCACATTTGCAACGCCTTTTTGGCTTTAAGTTCCCTTTACGTCGCTAAGTGTCCCATTGCGTGCGCCGTAATCATCCTCCACGCAGCGCTGCCAACGTGACACCTGCATAGCTAATTGACTTGGAAATTCACAGGTTATGCCGTAGCAGCTGGTGTTCGAACGTGGGTTCAGAGCGCTGTCCGATTCGTTGCAATTTAGCTTCAGATTTTTTTCCTTTTATGCAATGTTTTATTTTGTTTTGTTTGTTTTTTCTCTTTTTTTTTAAAGATGTGTCGTCGCATTTCGATGATTACAGGCCTTGCGTTACCAAACAGATTTATGTTAAAGAAATTATACAAATGATATCAGTATTAAAATAAATATGAACAATAGTAGATGCGCGCGCGCGCACACACACACACACACACACACACACACACGTACCTCCATTCACACATACGCACATACCTACACAAAGGCAACAGTTAAAATGCCAAGATTTTAGGGAACAAATTTCTTTTTTCTTCTCTTTTTTTAACCCATGGAAGTCCGGTTGAGTGATCGTGATATACTTGTTAACGTTCCTGTTAGCTTAAGGCGCTGTGGACCGTGACTCGGTTATGGTATGTATCCGATCATACATTCTGAATCCTTGTAAATGTCAAATCCATTTTTTTTTTTTCTTTTCTTAATGTAGGGAGAAAATATTGATTAATTAATGTCCCTTTTTTCTTTTCTTTTATAGTCATATAGTCACGGATGAGGAATGTCAATATGATAATATTTCGAATCCTGAAATATTTTATATATATCTTTATTTTTATCATTATTGTCAGTATCATTCTCATTGTTGTTGTCATTATTATCACTATTACTATTATTATTAGCATTGTTTGTATTATCATTATTATTATTATTATCATTATTGTTATTATCATTATTATTATTATTATTATTATTATTATCACTATCATTATCATTATCATCATCTCTCTCTTTCGACTTCTCAGGAGATAGGGGAAAAATCTCGACAAATTAATGTCCTTTTATCCTTCCATAGTTCAAAGTCACAGTTGAGAAACGCCGGAGTAAAAAAAAAAACGACCTTTTAGTTAAATGATCCAAATTATTTGCGAGTGTCGCCGGAAACAAGTCTTTAGAACAATTTCGTATGGACAGTTTCCGTAATAAACGCTTATTTCTGACGGCCATTGCTTGTTTAATAGTTTGTGTTTTATTGTGTTTGGATTATCTGTTTGAATCTAAGTTGGTTGTTGTTATTGCTATTATTTTTATTATTGTAAGGACTGTAAATTATTTACTTTTTTTAGTATACTATTGTTATGATCCTATTATCATAATTATTGAGGACGATGATGATTTTATTATCATTATTATTTCATTATTACCATGATGCTGATGATGATTACGAAGAGGTTTAGTAGTGGTAGTATCATTAACTATATCATTACTATCATCATTGTAGTCATTGTCATTATCATTATTGCCATATCCATTATTTTTATTAGAATAATCACCATCAATACTATTTTGATTATAATTGTTATCATCTTCCTTCTTATTTCCATTACTCCGTTTTTTTTTTTCTTTTCTTTTTCATCTCAAAATTCTTCCTCGCCAGTTTCCTTCACTTCTCATTACATTTTCACATTTCCAAATAAATCTGAAAGGAGGGGGAAAAAGTTTATACTTATGTTGATCAATATTTGATCACTTGATTGGATCCTTACTACCCCTCCTGCATCCCACCCCACCCCCATCGCCACCCCCACCCCAATACCGAATTTGCTTCGTATGACCTCAATAAGCGCATGGTCAATTTTCTCTCAAACGCATTTATTTTGTAAGATCATTTTTATACTCTTTCCACCAGGAAAATTTGTGCATGAATATTGTATTAGCGAGAGATTACGAAATTGGCTTTGCGGTAATAGGGTGGGTGGGGCGATATCATAGAGAGAGAAAGGAGGGAGGAGAGACAGGGAAAAGGAAAGAGAAAGAGAGAGAGAGAGAGTAAAAGCGCATTAAAAAAAATGAAAATAAACAGATCGAGAGAAATAACCCAGGAACAACACATCCACCAGCCACCCCATCACTTCGAGTGTCGTGTCTGCCAACCGTTCCGTCGATAGGCCTACCTCCCCCGTCAGCTTGCACAATGAGGCTTAGATCCCTGTCACGTCGCTTCCCTTTGGTAAAAGATTTGTTCGCGGAAACAGCAGGTGATGTCTGTCTACGTGTGGCTGCCATTATCCCCGCCATTGCTTTACACGCAATTACTTTGCCGGTTTAAGAAGGAAAGACGAAAAAGGGGGGGGGGGCGGATAGGTAATTCGATAGCGAGGGAGTGATACATTGGATGTTTGATCTAAACATGGTTCCACAATTGGAAAGAAAATTTGATAGTGAAGGTATCAAATTAGATATCTCATCTAAACGTATTTCCATTTTAGATACGAAATTTGATAGAGAGATGATAGTTAGATATTTTACCTAAACATTTTTCCAAAACTGAACAGGAAATCGGATAGAGAAAGGGTATCTCAATAAATATTATATCTAAGTTATATTTCAATATATGGATAAGAAACTCGATGTGTGAGAAAGGTATCAAATTAGACATTTCATTAAGATATATTTCTACAACTGAAAATAAAAGTGGTGGAAAGGTTTATATAAGGGTAGACAGAATAAAAATGGAAGATTTGAAGCGAAAGACTAAACAGATGAATGTATGGTGTGAATAGGTGTATAAATTTCCATGTATTATGATGCAAAGCATGGATGAATATATATATATATATATATATATATATATATATATATATATATATATGTATATATAATTTATAAATAGACACATTGATACATAAGACTGAAGGTGAGATAGAGGAAGAGAAGATATAAAAAATCATAGTGAGAGGTCCCCATTTTTAACCGTTCAGCTGAACACACCTCCACTTCCTGTTAATGTCATGAACATCATTCCTCAACCTCACCCCCCTTCCCCATCCCTATCCCCATCCCAATCCCATTCCCTTTCCCTCTCCCCTTTCCCCTCCCTTTCCCCTTCCCTTTCCCCCTCCCCTTTCCCTTCCCTTTTCCCCTTCCCTTTCCCTTCCCCTTCCCCTTCCCCCTCCCTTTCCCCCTCCCCTTTCCCTTCCCTTTTCCCCTCCCCTTTTCCTTCCCCTTCCCCCTCTCCTTTCCCTTCACCTTCCCCTTATCTTTCTTTTCCCCTTCCCCTTCCCTTTCCCTTCCCCTTCTCTTTCCTTTCCCCATTCCCTTTCCCCTTCCCCTTCTCTT
>BOPN01000020.1:595398-597898 GCA_017312705.2 Penaeus japonicus | reverse complement strand
TGTGAGTGCACATATATATTTATATGTATATGTTTATATATATATATATATATATATATATACATATATATACATATATGTATACATATATAAATTTATATATAAATATATATATATATATATATATATATCTATATATATATATATATATATATATATATATATATATATATATATATATATATATATATATATATATATATATATATATATATATATATATATATATATATATATATATATATATATGTGTGTGTGTGTGTGTGTGTGTGTGTGTGTGTGTGTGTGTGTATGGCATTATTGGGTGATCGTTTACATATATCTGTAATAAAACATAATTCTCTTTCCCTAGCATCTCTATGATTATTACTTTATGCAAAGACTAAGTAGGAACAAATCTAACTAAACATTTGAATAATGAACACACAAACACAAATGTTACATAGCGTTGATTAATAACACAATTAACGTCTGAATTTCATAAACAAATGAAAAGCGGAGAAAGAGTTTGCGCGGTCGGCCAGGCGTGTATCCCAACACCCTATTTACAGCCAGTATTCTCTTTGGTTTCCATCATTCTAGAGCGCGTTGGGAACCCCTCTTTGTTTTGATGCGACAGGAAGGGCAACTTTCGAATAGGTTCAAAGGGGTTAAGGGTTCAAATCACATCCGAGCTGTGTCTCGAATGACCACTGTGGATTCCATGGGGGATAGGATTCGATGGGAAGGACAGGATTTTGGTTATAAATAAAGAGCCCTTTTTACAGATGGGGTTTGTTGGCTGAGGTATAGATATGCATATTAGTTCTGATAAAACCAGTAGGGAAAGGAATAGAAAGAAACAAAAAATACATAGATGGTTGTAACAGCAAATAGCGACTAATGAGAAGATTCAGACCCTAAATCTGAATCTGAATTAGTTTTGCTTTGCTCGTAACTAAAGAGCCATAACTTTTAATATTGAATAAAGAAAAGGGGAGAACAGGAGCTAAGAGCATCGTGACAGATACACTAACACAAAGTTATGCGCACATTCTCTGTGTATAATAATGCACACGTTTCCATGGTGCATGAAATAATAAAATCCAAAAAGAGGTCGCTGAACTTATGACTTAGTTGGAAATGTTCGTGAGTTCTTTGAAAATTCGATATACCATATATGAGTGAACAACAACAAAAAAAAACAGTAATAACCACAACAAAATTAAACGAAAAAGAAAAAGGTGGTTTTAAGAAAGAGCAATACAGGTGAACTGATAATATCTGAAGTCGTTTTGTTGTTGGAATTGTGACCACGAAGAAGGAAACTGAGAACTATGAGTGTATACGAAACCAGCGACTGTGTTACGAGTCTTGACTTAAGGAAAACTCAAAGAAATACATTTTTTTTAGATGGCTCCCCAAAAACGAATGTAGATAAAAAGCTCTGAAAAAAGAAAAAGAAAAGGAAAACCCTAGTAGACAGACGTATATAAAGATCATAAAATAACGATAATAGAAAGAGAGATTATCAGCACACAAAGAGCGAGACAGAGAGAGCGGGGGCAAGTAGGAGCAGGTGAAAATGACTCGACGACAGACAGAGAACAAGAGACAAGCAGGAAGAGCTTCCGTCTCCAGCCTCCCCCTCCCCTCCCCCCCTCCCCCGCCTTCCTCCTTACCCCCATGAGATTCGCAGGAAGCTGGGAAGACGGAGAGGAGGGGGGGGGGGGGAATTAATGGGAGGAGGGAAAGGAAGGGAGGTGGGGGAGTCGGGAAACTAGAAAGACGGAGAGGAGAGGGGAGGTAAGACGGAGAGGGGGGAGAAAGGAACAAATAAGGCAGCGGGAATGGAAAACTCTTTTGTTTGAGTAGTGGAGTAGAAATGAGATAAATGTTTATTGGCGTTATTAGAAGGTGGTGTTTTAGTACTAAATATCTGTTATTCCATTGGATACTGTAATTTTTCATTTAATTCGGATCCTAGAATCAGTAATGCAGTGGTGATACAATTAGTGTAACGAAGCAATTGTTGTTAAAGATGTACCTGGAACCAGATATCTCAGAACGGGTGCTATCGACCAGAAAAAAATAAGATGTTATAGAGAAATCGGATTACCAAGTATTGCTTTTTTCGTACAGAGAAAATTCGTTTGTCTTGTGTGACATCAAACAAGACATGTTATCACTGAAATATCATATAACGTGCACACCACAAAAGAGAGGTCAACATTTCCCAGTAATTAGGCAGAAAGTATCACATCCTTTCGTTTCATTATCGACTTTGCGGCTTTTGATGTCGGGAAAACTTTGTGAAAATTCAAAAAATATAGATACGGAAATAAAAGCGTCGTTATAGTAATAATAAGAAATAAACTGCGTCAAAATGGTGGAATTCCCGACTCGGGAGCCAGCATGATGGCAATGGCTGTGACGCAAGTCTTCAGGGCCGACGTTGTATTGGTAAATGTTTTAGTCACATTTTGTTGACAAAAATACCCAAGGTCATTCAACTGTTGTG
>BOPN01000020.1:580398-582898 GCA_017312705.2 Penaeus japonicus | reverse complement strand
TATATATATATATATATATATATATATATATATATATATATACATATATATATATATACATATATATATATATATATATATATATATATATATATATATATATATATATGTGTGTGTGTGTGTGTGTGTGTGTGTGTGTGTGTGTGTGTGTGTATGTATATATATATATATATATATATATATATATGTAATAATAATGATGATGATAATGACAATAATGATAATGATGATAATAGTAATAATAGTAATGATAATACTGATTATAATCATAGTAATGACGATAGTAATAATAACAGTAATGATGATGATAATATTGATAACAGCAATGATATTATCAATGATGACAATAACAATGAGTATAATAATGATAATGCTAATAATAATCACGATAATGCTAATAACAAGAGTAATAATAATAGAAATGATTAGGATGATGATATAAATAATGATAATGATGATAACGATAATAATCAAAACAATAATAACAGTGATGGTAATAATGACAATAGTGAAAATAGTGATAAAAAAGATAATATGAATAACATATACATGTATAGACGTATGTATACGTATATGTATATGTGTATGTATATGTATGTGTATATATATATATATATATATATATATATATATATATATATATATATATATATATATATATATCTGTGTATGTGTGTGTGTGTATACATACTTATATACAAATACATATGTGTGTGTGTATATATATATATATATATATATATATATATATATATATATATATATATATATATATATATATATACATTTAGAGAGAGAGAGACATGTGTGTGTGTATGTGTGTGTGTGATGATTATAATAATGGTGATAACATCAACAACAACGATAATGATAAATTGCAGTGGTAATAACAATGATGATAATAAAGTGATAACGATGATAATGATAATATTACTAACAAAGAAGAAAATGATAGCACTAGTAATGATGATAATAACTGGAAATAACAGTAACGATATCAATGATAATAATAATAGTAATGAAAGCAATGATAACAATCATCATAATGATAACAAAAGTAATTAATCACAACCATAACCCATCTCTCATCCTAATAACGAGACAACAAGGACAAGAACAATAACAACAAGAGTGCTTCTTAAGAAAGGTATTTGCAGCATTTACACGTTTCCAGATGCGTTTAGGCTCGTTTCTCCTGAGGTGACTCGGCGTAAGACAAAGGAGGTGCGACAGCCACTTAACGCTAGTGTGGCTCAGCGGGAGGGCGACGCTTTCAATGCTGCTCGTAACAGCTTTATAACTACCTGGCCTTATCATTCATCTCGGATGTTTCATGATATGCGCACTGTTTGCCCACCGACGCGACCAATTATTACATCTGTTTGACAAACGAGACCGAAGGTGTTTGAGTGATCGGCGCGCGTGTCAGCTGGTCGTGATGAATGTCTGTTGATGGCAGAGCTTGGTTCGGCTTGTGACGTTTCAGACTTTTGAAGGTCTAAAGGAGTGTATTTTGTCAATAAATAAACCTGTTTGCTATATGAAAATTCCCTTATTATTTCAGTATTATGCATGTCCCTCCCTTGTGCACAAGTAACTATGCAGGAGCCGCAAGCACAAAAACATTTTACTCATCAAAACAGAAATAAGCAGGTGTGTTTCTATAGACAAAGACGTTTATAATATAAGTGTTTTCTATATAGGCGATCAGCCCTCAACCTTTCTTTCATGACAAAAGCCTAAAATAAATTCTCTATGACCTTTCCATCCCACGCATGACCCCAAAAACCATAAATGTTGTACGTGAAGGTAATACGAGCACTCAAGCGAATGTTCGGCAAATTGTTGTAAATTGGCTTCTTCCCATTATAAATTTACGTTTGCGCTGTAGATGAGAGGCTTTGCCTGCAGCGCGGCATTAATACGTGATCGCGGTGCGTAATTGATGGAAGAAATCCGGGGAAAACGAAATCGCAGAAGGAGATAGAAAAGGTCGAGTAGGCAAGGGAAGGAAACTGACCTTTCTGCGCTGAGCTTGGGCGGGTCTGGGTGAGTAAGTGAGCATGTGTGTGTTTTCATGAAGTGTACTTGTATATGAAGATATTTTTATCACAAATGTTAAAACTGGCTAAGTGACTAATTCGAACTCATAACATGATCCGTTGCATTAGCAGAGCTCCCTTAAGCTCATGCTTTTATTTAGCTCACCAATATGTTTAGGGAGAGAAATGATTATCCTGAGTGCCTCGCTCGCGCTGCCGAAATCTTCGGAGCTTTTAAGGCTGGCTGCTCGAGTGCTTGTCGCCTTTGGCTCCGTCGGTGGCCTGTGGTAATTGTACAGCGAAACTTTAAAGGAATAATTGTAAATCAAAGTATTTGTTTAAGATAGTTAGGGAACCTTGTAATAACAAATGATCTAGCGTTATAGTCGACGTCCAGAGATAAAAATGACGAAGATTTTTTTTTTTTTTTTCCAAAATGCCACTATTAAGGAATGGAA
>BOPN01000020.1:550398-567898 GCA_017312705.2 Penaeus japonicus | reverse complement strand
CCTCAGGACAGACCACTTACATGACATATAGGTAAGTTGATTTTTTATTTATTTGGCAACTCAAAATTCACACAATCCTTCACACATTTGTCATCACATATTTTTCTGATATTTTTTGCAAACTTTTCAAAAATATTTTCAGTTAGCTTCCTGTTATTTCAAGAGCTATTCAGAAAATGTAATGTACAGGACCAAAGCCTCAAGAAAAGTCACCAAAGATTCCAAAGATACACAGATTTTAATTGTTGTGATTTAAATTGTCTGACATGAAAGAATGTAACTGAATTGCTTTCTGGTTCTGGTTAAAGAAGAGCCAGTGAGCGCTCTGCCTGCAATGAACTGGTCGTCTCGGACATTTGTGTGATCATGACGAGCAGGGGGGAGCAGGCACCTCACTCCTACTGCACCATAGACCGCAATCTCAACAAGGGGACCATGGTCAGTAATATCTCAGGTTCTATAACACATCAGTGTAAATATGTAAGAATTTAGTAAGCTGCAAGTCTGGTGCTTATGTATATGATATTATTACTTCATATAATGCTTAAGCTCTGACTTATGACATTTCTTTCTCAGGTTGGGTCTGACATCTATGTCTGCTACAAGAAGTCGATGCACAGGTCAAACTACATGGCATACATGGCAGGGATCCTGGACCACTACCCCAGCAACCACTACCCGGGGTTCCCCATCCCCGCAGATCTGGCCCTCTTCTGCCTGCCCATGGGGGCCACCTTGGAATCATGGCCTGCCAAATCTGCACAGCCACAGCCCGTCTTTTCCACCTTTGTGCTCACAGTCACAGCAGGGGGTGGGAACATGGAAGCTGTGGAAAAGGTTTACGGGGCAGCTGTCTCTTTCTATGAGAAGTACCCCCATGAGCTCCTTACAGAGGAACAGAAGGAAGCCCTTAAGCTGAATGAGCATTTTGGGAGGAACAATGTGGTGCACACCAGCAAGTGTATCTGCATCCTTTCACGGTGGCCATTTTTTGATACTTTTGATAAGTTCTTGAGATATCTGCACACTATGGCCAATTCCGGACCACATCATGTACCCATAGAGCGGTCAGTACCTACTCATTTGAAACTAGTTGTTTTAGTACATAGGGCTATCTCTAGTACACAGCCTCTCCCTGACTTGCAATCTGTTGGATTAAGGAGTAGTTATACATGCAACCTGTGATATATGATCTAGTTATTGACTTTACTGAAAGAGACAACTTACATACCATATAATAGAAATATCAATAACTTCAGATTTTACTGTTATTTTTCTTCTGATTTCACAAGTTCTCATCCCATATGGAATTAGAAGTTTCAAACAGGCTCAAAACATGTGTTGGAAACACCATTCTTATGATTTGTAGAGGGTAGTATTACATATATATTCTAAATGCTATTCTTTAGTCATATTCATTTTTGGGTTCACTAATATTACTTGAAAATATCTTAACGTATTTTTTATTATTATTATTACTGAAGTGAAGATGCATTTGACAAGTTGGTGATTGACACTCTGATGATGATAATTATTTGATAACTGACTTATTGCTAAAACAATACTTGAGCAAGAAATGCTGCATGTATAACTTCATGTCCAACTTACATCTATTTCCAGAAACACCTAGTCCAGTGGTTCTAAATTTTCTTTACTCCATTCTCCCCTTGAGGAATTTGCAACATCCTCCTCTCATGCATATGTTTTTATATGTATTTTTAATTAATTTGGTCTATATTTTTGTTTCAGGTATGTACACCATTTTGTGGAATGTGTTCCATTTCCAAGTGCCCGAAAGCCAAGAATACTCATCCAGTTAGATGCCAAAGAACGCATCTCCCTTGCACAGCCAGAGGACTTGCCCATTAATCTTAGGTGTGTATTATCTGAATGTCTGTGCTACTGAATTAGGTAAAAATGCTAATGAATTGTATATTTCCATCTTGTAGTCCAATATGATTCACATTGAACATGGAAGCTTGGATGCATAGGATAATGGTATGCCTTGTGACATTCCAGTGGTGCAAAGTTCCGTCAGCTGGTGATGACACTGCGTCCTGAAGGCTGCCTCCTCGTGCTCCTCTTTGCACTCACTGAGCAGAAGATTCTCCTGCACTCCCTCAGGCCAGATGTGCTCACAGCCGTGGCAGAAGCTATCACCATGGTAAGGACCAGGGAGGCAAGAAGGGGATTCTGGGAGGAAAGATGAGAGATTTGCTGAAAGAGGTCAATTTTGCTTCTTTTTTTTTTCTTTTCTTTTTTTCTTCTTTTTCCTTTTTTTTTTCTTTTTCTTTTTTCTTTTTCTTTTTCTTTTTTTTTTTTTTTCTTTTTTTCTTTTTCTTTTTCTTTTTCTTTCTTTTTCTTTTTCTTGGGGGGGGGGGGTTATACTGTAATCTCTTGGATTATTTAGGCTATTTGCATTAAATCACTAAACTCTGTTATTGGAATTATTTTTTCTATCTGTTAATGATGAGAAATAGATTGAGATTTACTTCCTTCGAAGCTGAAAATTCAGAATAACCGTGAATAGAGAGGAGACTGACTGTATTATGTATCTTACTGTGCACATTACAAAGTGGTTATGCACAGGCCTGTGTACTTTTCTTTCATGTTAGTAATCCATTCTTTCTTTCATTGCAGATTATTTTTCCATTCCACTGGCAGTGCCCTTACATCCCCCTGTGCCCCCTGGGTCTCTCTGATTTCCTGAATGCCCCCATCCCTTTCCTCCTAGGCCTGGACTCGCGCTTCTTTGATCTCTATCACCCTCCCACCGACGTAATCTGCATTGACTTGGATACGGGAGCCATGTCTGTGTGAGTGGGACCTTGTGTAGTTTACTTTCTCACTCTCTCTGGGTGTTTTGATTATGAGATTAATGAAAGTTACAGTTGTGATGGCAGATTCATGATTTTGTAAAAAGGTTATGAAAGTGATCACCCAATGTCTTCTTCAACTTTTTAGACCAGATGACAAGAAGTTCCTCATTACCAAACTCCTTCCTCGACGTCCTGCACGCACCTTGCGTGCCTCATTAGACAGCCTATGTGAGAAAATACACAAATTTGAGAAATTGCTACAGATGCACCTAAAGGCTCAGAAGACTGAACCTGGCATTGACACAGATTTTAAGATGAAGAGAAAAGAGGTATGGTTGCAGTGTCAAAAATCTTTTTTGGTAATTTATTTGAATTGTCAGGTTTTGGTTTTGTTTACTTTTATTTATCCAGTGAGTTTTTTGTTGGTGATAAAGTACTTTTAGAGTTTCAGTAGTAAATTGGTATCATTAATACATTTACCATTTCAATTTACCATAACATTTGACATATAACATCTGCTCTAACCTTTCTCAAAATTATGTACTAAATATCTAGCAATATTAGGCATTAGTTTAAAACAGTTAGAAGTCACTACAATTAATTACTGAAAGTGAGTCTAGATTTCTGGAAATCAAATTCCAATCTTCTTTTCAGCAACAACTTGATGTGGAGATTCAGGAAGCCTTCTTGCGCTTCACAGCAACCATCTTGAAGGGCTACAGCCACTACCTTCTGCCCATAGTCTCAGCTAAAGCAGGGGCAGCATGTGACACCTCCTCACTCTTTGATATAGACGGTAAGGGGAAGCTAGGTTTTTCTGAGATGCAGTCCTTTTGGATTGTTTGATCTGCTGTCACTTAGATTGGACTTTGAAATGAGCACTGGGAACTCATGCCACAAATATCCAAATGAGATACATTATGGGGATTGCAAAGTGGAACTATATCACTCTTATTTAAGCAGAGCTTGATCTGTACTCAGTGTTTTTGTTTATCTTTTTTCAGCCTTTGTCAAATCAAGAGACAAGAACTTTCATAAATTTTACCAGCTGATGGTTAATACCCAGATGTTCAGCAAGTTCATTGAAGAGCGGTCATTTGTGTCAGACAAAGATGCCTCTCTGGCCTTCTTTGATGACTGTGCAGAAAAGGTTGGTTGAGCATGCTTGGTGCAAGTGTTATTCAACTTTGTGGACTTTAAATAGTAAGAAAATCAGAAAAGAGGACTGAATTAAAAATACAGTGAATTAAAAATACAGTGCATTGATAATCAAGAAAATAGTGACCAAAAGTAGATAATATAAGACTGTGTGTTCCTAATTGTTTCTCTGCTACACTGACCCAGGTCTCAGAAGATGACACCAACATCAGATTGCTAGAGTTGGAACCGGCCCAGAGTGAGCACACCTTATTCCTCCCACCGCCAGAGCCCATCAACCTCCCTGAGGGCAATACCTACTCATATAATGTAAGTTCTGGCTCCTCAAAGATGGTTCTTTAGAAACCAAGATTTTTCCCCTAACTTCCTAGATGTTCCGCCAAATCCCAGACGTGTCAGAGGGCTGTTTGACTCAGCCGATGTCTTTGTACAGAAAAGAGTTCTCTTGGGAGAGACATTGCTGTGTCAAAGATAAGAAGGTAATGCAGGGAGATGGCACACCTTTCTTAATTTTGAGCCATATCTATTATAATTTTTCCAGCATTAGCTTGGACCATTTTGTAGGAAGGTCAAAGGGTGTTATTGCCACCATCCAATATATCTCATTTTTTTATTTAAAAGTGGTGTTTAATCTAAACATTGTGGTACAGCATTTTTTTAGTTGCTGATTTCATGCATGATGATAATTTTTACTGGCATATACAGAAAACTGTTTCAGCTTGTAAGCTGTCTCTGAATTTTTTTTTACCAATTGCCTATCAAACTTCACATAAAGGCAAATATGTAACATAGTCTTTTGATAGATCAAATGTAATTGACGTTCATGTTTTATATGAGTCACGTCAGGTCTTTTTTTTTTTTTCCTTATTTAAGATAAGGAATTCTGATGGATTTTTTCATAGCATGCCTCTCATTTTTTCCAATCAGGGATTTCCCAAGTTAAAACCAGAGCTCTTTCCATTGCTGGAACCAAAGCCAGTCCTTCCTCCCCAAGTTAAGCAGCCACAAGCCACCCCTGCCTCTCCTCTGGCCCGCCGCACAAAGCATGAGGTCAAGTCGGCACAGAAACTTGCCTTAAGGCATGCGCAGACACCCATATTATGGGCCAAATGTTTACTCTCTACATGTTACAGGTGAGTCACCAGCAACACTATTTTTCATATATCATAATATGATTGCTGCAATTATTACAGTGTAGTTGAGAAAAGCTTTTCTTTATATTGACCATGGATTAGGAATAATACATCACTTGGATATTACAATTCCTTTAGACTGTATAAGAAAGTTTTTCTTGACCAATGCACTTCTAGTTGTTTGCTTTTACCCAAGTATTTGTCACACTTCAGAAAAGAATCTTTTAACTAATTATCCACTTTTTCTTCTTTTTCATCTTCTTTTTCTTTTTTTCAGATATTTTCCTCCTTTGTTTTGCATAATTGTTTACATATTTACTGATTTACAATTTTAATATTTTTAAAACTATGGAATGCAACATTGAAGTGACAATTACCTCCCTCTCTCCCAGCCTTTGGTACACGCATCTCCCAGCCTTTGCAACAACGCAGCACCACAAGGCCAGATTCCTACAACTTGCCTTCAAGATTCTCACCAACATGCAGAAGCTCAACCTCTCACAGTCAGATGAGGTAAATTGAGAGGGAATGAAAGAGAAGGAGAGATCTAATAGAGAGTAAAAGAGAACATCTTAGTGCCTGTACCTGTATGATAGACCTGTTGACCTTTCTGCATATTTATCTATATCTTGCATCATTCTTTCAGAATGATTGTGGTATGGTACTTCATAGATTGTTTTTTCCTCTGTAGGTGAGCTATCGGGTGATGATGCAGTTGTGTGGGTTATACTCTCAGCCCATCCTTGCTGTCAAGGTCCTGTGTGAGATGAGGCAACACGGCATCACACCCAATGCCATCACCTACGGCTACTACAACAGGGCAGTTATGGAGAGCAAGTGGACTCACTCTAACCTCTTCTGGAAGAAACTCAGGTGACTCTTTGTTCACTCACTCACACACCTTGTGTTCAGGATCATTTAGTGAGGGTGATGAGTCATTTTAGTTGCATTGTTTTGTTTGTCTTATTTGTGCTCTTTTCCTTTCTCTAGGAATGTCGTTGTTGGTGTTGCAGCATTCAAACGTTCCGGTCTAGAACGCTCGCAAAGAAGAAAATCATCATTATCTTTGGATGAGGTGGACAAGTGCCTAACAGGTCGGTCATTTATCTTTAAGTTGGTTCTTTCTTGATAACTGAAGTCTGTGTTGAAACTTTTTTTTGTTTGACTCGGTTAGAATATCATTTTTGAATATTTGAAGGATGATGTGACATACTAGATACTAGATGTAACAGATTAATAGATTAATAGGTTGATAGATTAAGGAGAGTTTATTTGTCACCACCTGATGTTTGTAGCCTGTCTTAGCATACATTTGACTTGGTTTGCAATTTTTCTTTTTTCTGCCTTTCTCCATTTCTGTTTTGGATTCTCTCTCATGTAGTGTAGTTCTGTGTTACTCTATGATATAGCAATGCAGTGCATGACTAACCATGATCACTGGACCCCAACCTCATGCAGATGCTGACAGTGCCTCAAGAGTGTCCTTGGAGAGCGGTGCCTCCCTCGACTCTCACCCCCCTGCACCTCATACGAAGACCGACACCCTCAGCTCAGGTGTGATACTTGTGATTCTCAGAAGTTGTTCTTTGAAAGGAAATAAAATTTTCTTTATAATTTCTAAATGGTTCTTTTGGTATTGGGTGCCATATTATATATAATAGTAATTAAGACTATAAAGGGGTGTAACAGCATTGTTTGTACAATTGTATGTTGACAGATTTTTAGGCAAGAGCAAGAACAATTCTATTTAGGAGCCAAGTGTGATTTTTTATTTGTTGTTATTGTTACAATGAAAAAAACATAAGAGATGGAAAAAAAGAAGGGGCCCTGTGCTTATGGCTTCAAATGCCAAAGCACAAAGCAACTACACTGGCAAAAGGGAACATTGCAGGCACTATATTATAGCAGTTGTAGTAATTATGGTGATGATATTTATCATGTGTGATTCACAGTATGATTGTAATAGACGATAGTAGAGAACACTGTGACCAGTAAAAAACAAAGCTTGTTACTTGTTGCACAGATGACAGGCTCTCCAAATACCCCTATTAACCCAATCCCAACGGGCCTGGCGATAAGTGGAAACCCCCTACGCCGGGCCTATGCAATATTGCATCGGGAACGTCACACTGGTGTGTCGCCCCATCATCAGGCATTTAGCCATGTCACACGGGTGTGATGCACCGTCATCAAAAGGTTAAGAAAGTTCATGACTCATACATCATAGCCAATATGTTTGTTGACTCCATGGTCTGACAGCCCAGAGTTTTGAACAACACAACAGAGATATGAAAGTCTCAGTGTCCCTTTGATATCCTCACCATTAGGCAGGTTCTTCTAGCAGACTGCAGGAGACTTCTAAACCCAAGGGTTTCCGTGCAATGCTAAATGCATTGAGAGCTACCAATAGATAAATTAATAAAATACGGGTCATAGTATCCAGTCTATGCAGGTGTTGAAAAGCATTGGTGTAAGAACACATCCTTACCTCACTCCTAAATTCACAGGAAAGAAGGTAGACATGCCACCTCCAAATCTTATAGCACTGCATTACCAATATAAAAGCTTGCTACCAGTCCAGTGATCTTTGACTGAATTCCTCAGTCTCATGCTCTTTTTATCTGATGCACCATCTTGAGATTGATGTTGGCTGTGAGCAGCCATGACCAAACTCATGATGGCAGTCTACAGTGACTTGAAGTGGAAGAATATTTTCTGTTGTGGATTTGCTAGAAATCAATCCATATTGCTTCAGTTTCTTGTGCCTCAGTAGGTGGTCTTTGATACTCCTCAGGAAGATGAAAGTGATCACCAGGACAGCATGCTCTCCTCTAGCCATAGATTTGTTACCAAACTTTAACAGGGATGCCACAAATACCAACTATCTTTCCACCCTTCAATTTGGAAATAGCCTTTCTAACCTCGTCAGGATAAGAGGGTCTTTACTGATATGATTATCAAATACTGGGGGTATGACACATAGGTCAGGGTACTGGTTCCTGGAGCCAGCAATCCTCAGCCTCTGGCACTTTGCAAAGAAGGGCACTGTTCTTACTAACAGTATCAGCTCTTGAGCAATAAAGGGTGGCAGACATCTCAAAGCCAGCAGTTACTGCTTTGAAGTCACCTATTACAATGCGGACATCTTGTCAAGGTCAACTGTGTGCCTTGGAAGCTTGTTCATCATAGAACATCTCTGTCATGTCTGGTTTTTGTACATCAGTAGGAGCATACACAGCAAAAGGAAGCATAAGGCTTCAATTTCAGTGCCATTATACATTCATCAAATGGAGCTACTGTTTGATGTTAACTCTTTGACTGTCATATAGGATGGACATCACCTCTGCCACCCTCCTAGCATTGTACCCCTCAAGAGTGGGCTGTATGCCACAGATCCTGGCCTACAAATAAGAAATTTATTAATGATTAATTGATATTAATGACTCTTAACTTTGTTCTTCAGATCCAGGCTACTGCTCTGTCAGTGAGACAAGTGAGAGTGTGAGTTCGCCAGGTGCGCCTCCAACAGCAGGTCAGTAAGACATTTGATCCATTATAATGTTATGTATATGATCATTATGTTTGTCAGTTAGTTGAAGATAATTGGTGGAATTTTAAGCATCTGAACTTTTTCCACATTGCAATAGTTACTTAGTTTCCTTAGTTAGTGCAACAATAGGTATTTCATCTCCCATTAGTTCCTGTCTACCGATAGTGAAAGGAGATGTATTCTATATGTTAACAAGACGTCCAGCTGGACTTTAGCCCTTCTGTAATCAACCCACTGCATAATGCTATAGGTTTGCACTAGAAAAAATAACCGTTTAGGTTTTTAAAAGAGAAATATTAAGATTTAGTAACAAAGAGGCCTGTTTTACTTTCTTTGTAAGCTGGCACTGTAAATGTTTATGTCCATATTGCATTGTTCTTAATATTTTACATGATAGATCATAGAGACCATAGAGATATATGTCAAAAAATGATTAGAAATTTTATCTAAATTTGTATGCATAGTCTGTCCAATCTTATAAGGCATGTAGACCTCAACGATTTGACTGCAGACAATATTTTTTAATCTGTTTTGATTGTCCTACTTATCTCAGTATAACTTCTCAATAGATTGAAGTTTATATCATTAGAAACATTTTTTTTCATAATATGGATTTAAACGGAAAAGTTACAAGGCAAGAAATATGGGTTTTAAAGAAGTCAATTAGTTCTTTCACAATGTGTAAACAAAATCCAAGATCAACGAAAGACTCATATGAGAAAAATAGTCTGTCTATAGATCTGATGTTTGTTGAATTAAGTATAGATCTCTCAGCTGCCCAGTAATTAATTTTGATGCACAGTATAAGTGAAATGTTTCCTCTTTTCTGAGATATGACCAATAGAAAAAAATTCATTGTCTAGCTGCATTGTAGTCAGTTATTCCTTATTAGTATCATTTAGTTTCTTCAATTTTGATCAGTAAACATCAAAATTATGGAGTTTAGATATTAGATAGAGATCTGAAGATATTATCATCAGCAAACATCAAAATTACAGGTTAAACATTAATTAGAGATGTAAAGATACCATCATTATCTGAGAAAGTGCTTTATTAAACTTTTTGAAAATGTAATTGTGATACAATTTCGAAATTGGCTTTACACAGCTCATAGTTTACAGAATACATAGAATTTCCATTATTGCAAATATATGCAGAGAAGTGTTTATGTGTCAGAGACAGTTGGATGCAGTGACATAGAAAAGTGTTAGAAATTGAATGAAGTGAATCAGGTATTAGAAATGTGAGAATAGGTAGGGAGACTGGGCTGTTTGTGTATTTTTATTTGATCTATATTATTTTGTAAACCAAGGAATACCTGTACTAGTATGAACACACCCTAAAAAGATGAAAGAAAATGTAGAAAGGAGTCTTACAACTCTGATGGTTTAGTTCATGACAGTAAAAGTGTGCTGGATGTTTATGTAAATATTGCATTTCTGATGAACCTTGATTTTAGATTCGCTTATGTTTGCTTGTTAGTTTGGAGAGCTATTAAAGAAATTGAGGAACAACAAACATCTCTATTGACACTAAACAGAGGGAATTCTTTATATGACTCTTGATTCATTCTGTATGAAAGTGCTGACTAGAGTGGTCACCATTCCTAACATGAAACTAATTTAGTTATGATAAGCACTAGTTTTTTTTGTTTGTTTTTTTAAGTTATGGAACATGATTTGGATAATATACTAATATGCGTGAAGGCTCTACAATTTTGTTTATTTTTTTCAAGTGAAGAGTGTGTGCAACTAACTTACCAGTGTGGTCAAGAGTTACACCTCATGAAAATTGGACTAACATTATGATCTTGCAATGATGATGGAAATAACTTCTTTTTTTTTACCTAATTTAGAAAAATTGGTTTAATGTATGATCATGTTTATCAAACCAATGTAAGGGTTAAATTTTACATATAGACATGCTTCAAATTTTGCTTTAAAGTTATAGAAGTATACACATTTCTGCTTTAACCCTTCTGAGATGGGCCACATCACAAGATGTTATGGTATGTCTATATATAATATATGAGCAAAGTAATTTTAAATAGCATTTGGTATGATTGGATCATCATAACTAAAAAGTATAAATAGATTGTAATTTCAACAAAAGGAAAAATGTAGTGCAAAAGTGATTTGGCACCGTGAAAATGTCCATCATAGAAGGGTTAAGCACTTGAATTTTAGATATTGTTAACCCGTTAACGACAGGTGACGTGATATCACGTCATGTGGTGGCAGCACTTGTCCCTATGGACGCAATATCACATCATGGCTTTTTGTTTGGCCGACATGCTGGGTGATTGCCTGCACAGCAGGTGGCCTCAGCCAGAGTGGATTAGTGCAAGGTGTTTGGCCTGTGTGCCGAAACTGCCCCAGCGTTATCGGGTTAATGGTTAACTTGAAAGATTGTGAAGAAACCTATGGCAAAAAAAGAAAAAAAGAAAAGGATTTCCTCATGGTAGTATAAGAAAAAGAGATTGCACATTGGTTAGACAAACAAGGTCAAATTTTTTTACTGTAGTTGTGTGTTGTCCATCTCTAACAACAACTTCCACTTACCTTGTTTACATGGCTGATCCCCGTACGTCTCCATGGCTACTCTCATGACTGCTCTGCGCCACTCACTTGACCTCTGTGCTCCTCCTGCTGCTGGCCTCCTCCCTCATAACCTAATACAGTGCCGGTCCTAAAAGACTCCATTTCCGGGAGTGGTGTACCCCCCTCCTCCACCTCCTCCTCCTCTTTCTCCTTCCCCCCTGTCACTAGCTGCAGTGCTGATGTGACGTGCCCCTCTCCCCATTTATCTAGTGTTGCTACAACCATTACTACCAATACTTCATCCTCCCCCTCTTCACCTCCCATGTCCCTGGCTCTCCAGTCAGTTCCCATGCCCTCCTCCTCAGCCAATTCAGCCTCCCATCCTTCCTCCTCTGCTGCTGCTGCTGACTCCTCTTTGCACTCAGAGTCTTCTCAGCCTAGTGGCAACGCTACAGCTGCCTGTGGCGAAACACATTCCAGTTTGTGCTCTCACTCAGTCCATTCCACATCATCATCCACAACAACAAGCACCACCACAACTTGCACCAGTACCACGTCTGGTATTCCCTCCACCACAGAGTCTTCGTACACCTCACTAACTCCCTCCACCGTCTCCATGGTGACACCATCCTTCTCGTCGTCATCCTCATCGTCATCCCTGGCAACCATCGCCCCAATCTTGAGCACACTCATTTGCCCGTCGCAGTCGTCCTCCTCGCCGTCCCACCTGGCACTGACAGGAACCCACACCTCCACCCAGATGAGCCTTGACCCTGCCTCCTCCTCCTCCTTTACCACCACCTCCTCCACCTCAGCCTCCTCTTCCTCCTTTTCCTCCTCCTGCGCCACAAGCCGAGCACTAGACTTCTCGGAGTCAGATGCGTTGAGGGCGAGACTGGGCAGCATTGTGAGGTCCTCTGCAGCTGGTCTTGCCAGTGGGGCCGATCTGCTTGTCATTGAGTACAATGTGGCGTGTAAGTGTTCCTAGATCATGCATGGATACATTGCTTGCAATTGTTGCTTATGCTTACCAACACTAAGTTTATTACAAGTTCTAAACTGTATGATGCTATTGGCAGTTCTTAAATTTATAATATAAGCAAGTCATGCAGGAATTACCATGCATGGCAGTGTGTAGAACTAATAATTGTAAGTGTATCTACAAACATATTTGCTTTTAGTTCTTTATATCTTCATAGAGAAGATTTAGTTTTTCCTGCAGATAAGATATGTAGACTACTGGTAACTCAGTTCACCGCTATTTAGGTTTTATATGTATGTTTGAAGTGAGTGTTGTCTCTAGTTTCATATTTTATCATCATGACATCATGATCCTTCTCTGTATTTTTACAAATTAGATTGGATTTATTTTTGTTTCTTGCCCTCAGTAGATGTTGACTTGTAATTTGTTTAACTTATGTTTCTCTGGTATGGAAAATAAAATCAGTATTTCTTTTCCAGGAGTATTAAGATGACTTAAGATATATAATTTTGTTGTGAACTCTGCACACAAAGAAAGATATTAGGCTTCCTCTATTTGTTTGTTTTTTAGCTAAGTTTGAAGGAAATTTTGGGATATGCTGTGTTCAGAACAGCTTTTTTTTTGGTGAGGACTGGATTTTAGTGCATGCTGCCTGTTTTGTAGATGAAGTGTAAATAGCCTTTAGTAAAGCAAGGACTTGTACATAATATTCTCAAAAATTATGTATTTTTATAATTTGCATGATGTAATAAAACATTTATTTAAGTCCTTCATCCTATTTCAAATATCTTTAATCATGTTACTTGTATGTACAAAAGCAAGCTATATTTCATATGTATAGTACTGGTATATCTATATAGTATTAGCATGCTGAGAGCATGTCCAGCTTTATCAAAGTTGTTTGTAAGGAAATATTTAGATAAGTATAAAAGTCACACATGCGCGCGCGCACACACACACACACACACACACACACACACACACACACACACACACACACACACACACACACACACACACACACACACACACACACACACACACTCACACACACACACACACACACACACACACACACACACACACACACACACACACACACACACACACACACACACACACACACACACACACACACACACACACACACACACACACACACACACACACACACACACACACACACACACACACACACACACACTCACACTCACACTCACACTCACACTCACACTCACACTCAGACATGCATAACACATGGACAGGCATTCACACATGGACACACACACACAGATACATACACATGCACACACACACACACACACACACACACACACACACACACACACACACACACACACACACACACACACACACACACACACACACACACACACACACACACACACACACACACACACACACACACACACACACACACACACACACACACACACACACACACACACACACACACACACACACACACATTTGCTTGCTCACTCAACCACCTACATAAATGCTGATACATACACAGTATGTAGAATAAGTATTGCAGTGTAAGATGTGTTTGTGTGAATGTCTTTTGTAAACAATTATGACTTCTCAGTACAGTTTCACAGATGAGATATTATTGATTCAATTTTTTTTTTAATCTTTCAATTTTTATATGCACTACAATGAACACGTGTGTACTCAAATCAGAGAAGTAGTTAAAAGATTTCAGATGAATTTTTGTGCAGAAATGCTGAGATATTGTAAAGGAAGAAGCCTGATTAATATCTAAGTGAATCTGTAATCAATTTCCATATTTGTTTTTCAATTTGGATTAACAATATCTTACCCATGATGTACTGATAAGCATGGATGAGGACATGACATTGGGTGAATTGCTGATATATTGTGATAGAATACTAAATTAAATGTACTACTCATGATGAATGACATGGTTTTAATCTGAGAACACTATCTTTAGTAGAATTGTTACTTGCTTTCTTTTTATTCAGATATTATAAAAAAAAATACTTTTACATGAAACCAAACTGCTCCTCTTGGGTTTGGATGTTATTTTAGCTTTGCTGTGACATTCTTTATGTACTCTGCAGTCAGCAGCAGTGCAGGACTCCTAATGTCTAGCGCTCTGGACAGCACCGTATTTGATGCAGCCTCCAGATCAAGGCAGAGACCAACTGACCTGGCAGATGCCCTTTCTCCAACCTTAGACCAGTAAGTGCCTGTCCTGTGCCATCTTTTATAAAGTGTATTTCCTAAAAGAGGAAAAGGAGGAAGATTAGATAAATAGTTTCTGGCAGCAGATAGGTATAGAATTATATTGTCAGGAACTATCTTTGATCCTTCAAGAAACTTAGGCATTTTAGAGTTGCAGTTAGAGAAACAGATTGGGGCATTTTCAGTGTTTCTTAGAGAGGTTCTTTTATAAATTGACATGAAAGGGATAGTTTTTACATTGATATATGATGTGTTTTATGTTTTATGTAATTTCTGCTAATCTCCAACTGACAGTAAAAGAGCAAAGTTCCATTATGCTTATATTTATTATCATTAGTCAAGGGAGATTCATGACTTAATATGCAGAACCAAAGTTCATTTATGACATGAACTTGAACAACAACATAATGAAATATGTGTCAGCTTCAGAAGATATGGGTGCAGAGTACTTAGCAGTTTATGGTAATAAGTATTTAGGAAGTTGAAGATGAGTGTTATTGCATAATATACTACTTAACTAAATTCATACAGATTAGCAGCAGTAGAACTGGAAATATGACCAAGGACTTTTGTGTTTGTTACTTTATTTTCTTTATTTTCCTTTTTCTGCTTTTCCCATTTAAGAACTTGTAAAACAAGAAAATTAGTAAACAGTGCATCCTATATAAAACAGATTATCTGGAAAATGTAGAAATCTTAGATATTGGCATGAAATAAAAAGGGCATTAATTTCAAGCAACGTTGTAACATACTGTATATTAAAGTTGAATTTTTTTTTTATGGAAGAAGTACAGAAAACATATATGAATAAAGAGGTATAGGAGACAAAGCTCTAATGCCCTCTGTGTTTATTTGTGATTAAGCGTTTCTTATTTTCATAGGTTTGTGAATTGGAATATTGTTTACAATAAAATGTTCATTATACTCTGAAGAGATTATATAACATACAACTATGAATCAGTGTAATGAAACTATTCCACACTGTACAAGCGTTCAGGAAAGATTCATTGTTTCTCATTTGTTAACAGATGAAGAGATTGGGTATTTAATATTTAGATACTGGATTTTTTATTAAAGTCAAGTCATAGAATTCTTGACAAGATGATTTGAGACATTGTTATGCAGTTGGAAATATTTAGAAACTACTGTAAGGCAATTATTATGGATGAATGTGCTGAGATGAACTGGATGGATTAGTGGTAATAGATGGAAGAAAAAGGGGAAATTTGAGTTCATTTTATGTATGATAAATGGTTATTGTGCACAACAAAAAATCTTGATTGTTAACCCATTCATGCCGGGGCGATTCCGGCTTTGTATGGTCGTAATGCTGGGGTTTTCGAACGCATAAGCCTAACGCCTCAAGATTCTCGGTCGCACAAGCCACGAGCCTGGGCTGCCCACTCACTCACCCCGAGCACCGGCCTTGCCCAGATATCTCATCACTGGCATCTGACACAACAACTACGAAATGTGTCAGCACGTCATCAGGCGTGAATGGGTTAAATGGGAATTCTGTTTTTCTCTTTCTTTTTTCCTTCTTCTTTTCTTATAACTGCATGCACAGGAAGGCTGGTTCAGATGCAGGACTTGAAGGATGTTACACAAATCATCCTCTTTGATATTATTATTATATTATTGTTTACTTTAGCTCTGCAGATTGTTTTTATTGTTTGCTGCATAAGCATTGATAAAGAGATCAACCCTAGGCCTCTAGCCAATTGCCAAATAAATAGAAATCATTGCACACAAGCAAAAGACAGCCTGGTACTTCTTGTTGCCATTTGTACACTTGCATTTACCAAACAGATATGACAAGATGAGTGAAGCCACAGCTGTGCGGACGTCACCTGAGGCTCCGACATCCTCCGTTCAGGACAAGGGTGTACCCGAATACCTCAGGTAAGCCTTGGCCCTCACAGCTTCCGCCTCTTAAAACATAGTTAGTCTGTGCATTGTTGAAGAAAATCTGTTATATCACTAGATTTGCAATATAATATTGTTAAGAAAGAAAATTGTAGTAGAGGCATTTGTGTACACATACATGTTTATAGTCCTAGATACACAGTTGCACTTTTTTCACACTTAACCATGCTATGTCTGTCTTTCTGTCTGTCTTTCCTGGTCTTTCTTTTTTATCCAGTCTAATACCATTTTTTCTTTTCATACTCTCTTCTGTGGATCCATCTTTTGTCTGTTTATCTTTTCATACAGATATCTGGTTATCTATGTGACTGTGTGTGTACTTACACCTACCTCTTTCCCCATGCTAGCTAAACCTTTTACTATATGTTGAGTGTAGTAAAGGGTTTTATTGTCTATACATTGATATGACAGTTTTCTTTAACTCCTCGTACGAAACTGAGACAACTATAAAGTAGCTTTTATTACCATCACTTCTCGACTGTAACTTCCTAAATAAATCCTGAAGACCATTGCTGCCATTTCTGTAAGTACTGCACCTTGGGTGGCTGACAGTGATGTCCCTGCGTGCACCCTGTGTACTCCTGTAACGTAAACTCTTTGCCTCATTCAGCTTGTGCTAGAAACAGAGCAATCACTGTGGATGCTAGAAAAAAAAGTTATATGCATTTTTCAGTGGCCCTATTACTACCTTTGTTTAAGTTATTGAATTATCCTTGATTTATTACTGCTTGTGAATGCATGAACTAATTTTTTAGCATGGCCAGAAATTCATAATTTTTTTATTGATTTATTATGTTTTGCTTTGGTTTATCTCTCAAAATTTCCAAAACATAATCAAGGGGATATTATCTTACCAAGATACAAGAGCATTTCGTCTTTCCCTCATACAACCTACACAGCGAATTTTACCCTGTCAGTTAAGGTGTTAGTAAAATTGGGTTTGGGTGCACAAAATATGTTCATATCCAAGTGCAAAATGTATTTGTGTTGGCATGACATGGCATTAGTCGACACAGGTATGTGGTGTTTGATGTATATTTGTGTAAGATATATTGCATCAGCTGTGTATGTGGTATTTAGAAATGCAGATAGTGATATGTTTGTGATGTACTGAAATGGCACTGAAATACATGTGGTAAAGTATAGTTAGAAATAGCAGTATA
>BOPN01000020.1:540398-542898 GCA_017312705.2 Penaeus japonicus | reverse complement strand
TTACCCTAGTATCTGGCATTAATAACATTCAGGTCACATGCTGGAATGTAGGTAAACTAATCGCATCATTCATCTCAGTTTTGTGGTGCAGGACCTGAAACTCATGAATTTAGAATCATTATCTATTGGTTAATGCATACCAATGTAAAGCTGAAAAACATGATTTTAGTTTCTGTTATCTTTCACTCTTGCTTATTCTTGTTAAAGCAAGCAAGAAAAATAGTATTCAGTGATACAACCTCTGAATTCATGAATTTCAATAGTATGTGCATCATTCACACTGGCAACTTGAAGGAAATTGTGCATATCCTCAGTTTTTGTTGTTGTTTTTTTCCTGTTCATGAAAAGCTTTTGTATTTTACTTTGGCTGATCGAAGATCTCAGATGTGATTTATTTTTATTTACTGTTTCAATATTATTAACATTTTGTGTGTGTATATACTTCGATTATTCACTTCCCTTCATGGATACCCTTTAGTTTGTTTTTTTCTTATATATAAATTCTAGAATAGTTGTATTAATTCAGTATTTATTTTTTTATCATTTATTTATGGAATGGATAATTGTATTTTATTTAGCTTGTATTATTTAATTGACAAAGTAATATATGTAGATATTTAGTTTTATTTTTCACAATTGTCACATTAAGTGCTTTTAGATGTCACTGTAGTTAAATGTTCCTTTTGCATGATGAAGAAACATGCACTCAAGTATAAAATGGCAACAGAGGGCTATCTTTACCTACAGCAAAAGCGGAAGACAATGCAATGTTTTTACCGATAGATAATTCTCTGCTCAGAAGTTAAACAGTGTTTTGGCAGGGCCTATAAAACTTATTAAAGAGAATTGACTTAACAAATATCTGTTTGGTGAAATGTTAAGGTTTCTTTCCAATCTTATTTTTCAATGTTTTGAAGAGAGCTTTAAAAGAATACTGCAAAATAAATCTGAAATGATTCAGTTAATGGCTTCACACTGCTAATTGCACGGCTTAAACAACTACAATGAAACTAATTATATCATTCCTGTTCCACTAATGCATTTCAATTCCCCTCAAGTCTTGCTGTATGCCTTAGCCATGTAGGTGATGATAGCCTATCCTGATCTGATAGCCATCGGTATTGTATCAGTTGTCACTGTAGCCTCAGACATATGGTGTTACAGTAACAGTAGCAGTCGTCTGGGCTTGGCTTCGAACATGGCTTCCACCATGGCTACAGAAGGTCTACGCCAAGCCTCAAAACAGATAGAGCACCTTCGCTCGCAGTACCTCGACCCAGCCATGGCAGACCTTGGCCAGTACAGGTAAGTTTGTTCACTTTGCTTTTCAAGGAAACAGGAGTGCAGGTAACTAAAACCATTGAGGATTACTGGAGACACAGCGCAAGATGAAAGTTGGTGTTGCAGCCCTACTCTTTTGCCTTTGGTTGTTGTTTCTGAGATGCAAGAAAAAGCCACTCCAGAGGATTATTTAAGAATTTAGATAGTGTTTACTCCATTCTTTAACCCATTCGTCCCAGATGACATGATATCACGTTACAGGGATACTTTGCTCTGGTCTGGTAACATCTTATCACATCATGATCTCACCCTCTGAATATGCATTTTACATAGTTATGTATGCATATAGTCTTTGCAGTTGCATTCATATCAACATTTGTTCTTGACTTGTCAAAAAAAAATATATATATATACAAAAAACGCCTCTCACCCTCCCGTAAAGTCGGTGGTGAAAAGTCTGAGAGATGCAGCGTAGATCCACGCCAGGAGAGATCTCACACAGGCTATGTGCATTTATCTCCATGGTGGGAGCAGTATTAGGCAAATAATCATCACATTGCGAATGGGTCATGTTTCAGGTGTTGTTAGGGGACTTTATATACAAAACTTAAACACACACACACACACACACACACACACACACACACACACACACACACACACACACACACACACACACACACACACACACACACACACACACACACACACACACACATATATATACGGAGGGAGGGAGGAAAGGATACCTTTACATACATATGCATTCTAGACTAGGACATTTGTTAATTTTATTATCTACAAGCTTGAGCTGGTTTATATATTAAAATGTATGAAATCATGAGAAATCAGAAATGCTGTCATGAAAGATCAAATATATTACAAAATATGAATAAGATGAAAATACCCCAAGACAGCTAATAAGTGACAAATAAAAGTAAAAGTGGTAGAAAATATGTACAAAACAGTAGGATAATGTATTAGATGTTTGCATCCTGCTCCCACCCTCGCATAAGAGGCAACGAGAATTAGGGTTTGTGCAGCGGTGAGATTGTTAGCATCACTTTTTTTTTTTTTTTTTTTCAAATGATTATCAAATGTATACATGCTCATATACAGTAAATATGTAGTTTTAAAATATAGCCCATGAAGTGGATACTTGAAGCCTTCATGGAAATGAAAGGACAACTGTGTATTTAGTATAGGTATACGGTATCTG
>BOPN01000020.1:527898-535398 GCA_017312705.2 Penaeus japonicus | reverse complement strand
CTCCTTATCCTCCTCATTCCTCCTCCCTCCTCCTCTCTCTTCTTCCCTCTTCCTTATCCTCCCCCTTCCTCCCCTTTCCTCTCTCCTCATCTTTATCCTCATCCTCTCTCTCCCTTTTCCTTTTCCTTTTCCTTTTCCTTCCCCCCCCCCCCTATACACATACTACCCACAAATATATTATATCTTACCTCTATGTAAGCCATACTGACTAAGAACCTGTATATTAACAGCTCACGTCCAGGTGAGGGAGATGGGGATGAGGACAGCTTGGATGGCCTATGGAGCAGAAGAGAGTCCGCAGAAGTCCAGGGTTTTGCGCCTCTGGATGAGCCCCTCAACTTTACCTTTGGAGGTCTGTTTCTTGCCCACAGGGATCCCAACTCTGTTTCTCTCACTTGTAATATCCTGAGGTGAATTGAAATAGAAATATTTGGTGATAGGTGACTTTTAAGAAGTTTGTAAGTTTAAGTGTCTTTCCCCTGTAGCGGGTGCAGCAGGAGCAGAAGGAGAGGCAGTTGCAACACAGCAGGACTTGTTCCCACTCTTGGGCTGGGATCCTCAGGGCCCCTTCTGTCTAGGCTTGTGGCTCACTTCTTGCACGCGTTGCCATAACTGTGCAGCACTTCTCTATGACGAGGAGATCATGGCTGGGTGGAGGCCAGATGACTCCAACTTGAACACCAAGTGAGAAAAGTTTTCATTATTGATTAATATGTCAATAAAAGTATATGCATAAGTGTGTGTATGTCTTTGTGCACGTACATGTATGATATAGTTACTACAATAAATCTTTCCTCAGGTGCACATTCTGTGAAAAGGTTACTGTACCTCTTTTAACAATCAACATATATGATATGCGGCATGAGCCCAGACCAAACAAACAGGCAGAAGAGGCTTCAGAGGCTGGAAAGTCTACAACAGGTAAACCAGATAAGACCTTATTCAAGTGGGATATAAGTGTACAAAATGCATTTCTGATATTTACTCCTTTGAAAGATACTGGGATTCATGCGGCTTATCCCCTTCCTGTAATTAGCTCAATTTTATGGATATGTGTCCAATATATACTGGATCACATCTTTGGAATGTTTTGATATTTTATAGACATGGTCAAACCAAAATAGCAACACTAAAGGTATTGGTGGTGTATGAGGTGCTTATATGCTGCAGATAGCATGGAGAGGCTGGCAGAGACAGAGTTGAGCCAGAATTAAGTCAAAGACAGACAAATTTGTTAGGAGTGGATAGCATATATCAACCATAAGTCCAAAGATGTGAACTGTTGCTGAAGGTTGAAAATTATTTTGATGTTTTGACACACATGCCTGCATCTCCAGGGTCCACTGAAGGAGGGAGTGACTCGACTGACCGAGGGCTACCTCCTGAGGAGTCCAGCAAGGAGGAAGGGAAAGCAGACCCTCACCAAAAAGACCAAATTGGAGCTCATATCCAGAAGAAGGTATGGTCATTGACCTTCATCTTTGAAAACAAAGAGTGGTAGATAAAGAAATAAGGATACTCATGAGTAAATATGAATATATACATATTAAACCCTTAATGCCAAATAACTAGACTTTCACATTATGTATTGGCTGGTCTTTGTGCCGGACAACATGAATGTCTTGTCATGGCTTTGTCTGGCCTTCACGCTGGACAATCAGGCATATAGGCATGTACTAATTGGACAGTGCTAGTCTCGTGCACTGTGAAGTACCTCAGTGAGATGACCAGACGCAGCCAAATCAACCGCATTGTTCACGGATTAATAAATATGAGCTACAAAGTTCCTTCCTTTCCAGGGTATCCGATGCGAGCCAATCACAGTCCTATATCTGAGTCCATTAGTGTTGCGTAAGGAGCTAGAGACAGTGTTGAGCAATGAGGGAGACACCTGTCTAACTGACACAGCCTTTACAGATCACCATCCTATCTTGTACTGGAACTTGGTAAGCCCTACATCAATTACTTGAAGTTTTAGTTAATAGTTGTTTTATTACTAGTGTGAAAAGCACTCCTCTAACTATGTTTGATATATAATATCCCCAACTGATAAATAAGTAGGTTAATTCCTGGCTTATTTTCCTGCTTGTACCATACTTGAATACTTTTAGTCTTGGAGAATACCCCCAAGGCATGCTAAGGTATCCCCTCCCCCTTTTAGAATTTTGATGCTCTGATGTGCATACTATTCATTTTTTTGTTGTCATATGGCTTTTCCTATGATATTAGATTTCAGAAAATCATGAATATTGACATTTCTTTTCAAAAAGGTTATTGTTGCATTGTGCTCCATTTATGCATTTATACACTGTAAGGGTTATAAGATTTTACATAATTTGATGCTATATTATTGTAATTTTAAATGTATTTTTAGAACTTTCTCCCCTTGCTTTCCTACTTGATATATGGAAAATTGCATGTCTTTTTACATATGGATATTAGATTTAGATGTCATTTTGCATATGCAATAACTTTTTGGCTTCAGTTGCATCATCTGAAATTGCCATTGTAGGATTATGCTAAAATTCAAATGTCTTTCTCGCAACTGTTTTAGGTCATTAAGAAAAGGAACTGGAAACTAAGCTGTTGAACTAATTCTTAATAAATATTCAATAAAAAAAATCAATAAAGAAAGCTGTAACATGAATACATCAAATTTGAACAACATGACATGTACACTTTAACCAGTGTCCTCCTGAGATCAGTTCCATTGTCCAAAAATTACAAACAGCAAGGATCAGAAAACACCTATGCATATATCTTAATTTTTTTGCTTGTCTTCCACATTACAAAAATGTATGTTTGGAGAGCTATAACATGAACAGTTAGTGAGAATGAAAATAATTGTAGCACATCCAAGCACCAGAAGACTTCTTTCTGAACTAAATGAAGCCATTTCCATGTTCTTTGTAGAAGCATAGATTTGTTTTTCTTTAATATACTAATGGATATTATTATAAACATTGAGCATTGACATATCCATCAGATAAAAATAAAAGGTAAAAGTTGTTCCCCGAATTGAAGAAAACATGATATAATATATATATATATATATATATATATATATATATATATATATATATATATATATATATATATGTATATATATATATATCATTCTATAAAAATCCAGTGTACAGCTATGTGAGCTGTGTAGAAGGTCATCAGGACAATATATTGTATGTTTTTTGTAAGCAAGGCCATATGATATTATATAAGAAAGTGCTGGGAGATTGATTAGTTGTATTGTTGTACATTTCTGAAAACACGTGGAAATTATATTTGCTATCTACATTGTAAGAAGTGGATGTCTTTTCCTGAAGTGATATGAATTTACTATCAAGTGTATCAGTAACAGTGTAATAGCATAAATATTAGGGGAAGAAAAGTAGAAAAAAAAAGACAGACCTCTTAATATACAATTATTTCAGTTCTGATCATGCCAATTTGAATATTTAAGAGTATGGATATTTAGGATACTTTATTTTTAACCCATTTGTGCCGGTTGACTTGCTGTCATGTTCAGTGGTTTTTGGGTCAGTCGCCGGCAACAAGCTATTTAGTCAAGGCCGGCGCCAGATGAGCGGGCATACAGTACTCGCTCACAGCTAGTGCCCCCGAGAATCCCGAGGCATTAGGCATTTGAATACCCCAGCATTCCGACCAGAATAGCCCCAGTGTGAATGGGTTAAATGATTCTTGCTGCCCATATTTCATCCATTGAGGATTAGATCATAATTTACATTCCTTATATAAATTCCTTAGAAAAAAATGGACACTACCCCAAACTCAATCAGTGGCTTAACCCATTCACGCCGGGGCCATTCCAGCTTTGCACGGTCGCAATACCGGGGTTCTCGAACGCATAAGCCTAACGCCTCGAGATTCTCGGATGCACAAGCCACAAGCTTGGGCTGCCCACTTGCTCAACTCGAGCGCTGGGCTTGCGCTAATATCCCGTCCCTGGCATCTGACGCAAAAATCACAAAACGTGTCATCATGTCAACCGGCTCCAATGGGTTAAGACAACTTGTTTATTTTTATTTTTACTTCTCTAAACTTTTTTCAAGTTTTTTGTATGTTGTTTCGGTATTTATACATCTCACTTTTTATTTGACAGCTTTGGTACTACTGTCGGCTGCGAGTGCCCAGCCACCTGCCAGGTCTGTGCCTGGGAGCTGCCAGCGTGACGCGAGACAGGGTTCTGCACCCCTCCTGGGCTGGGGCCGATTGGCAGAATGTGTACATCCGTTGCCTTTGGGACAACACCAAGTACCATGAAGAGGTAGGCAATGGTAGCCATTGGTCAGTGGTAGTGCATATTTTTTGTGGGAAATGAAATCGTTTTGAGGAATGTTTCTAATTTTTTGCTGTTTAGATATGTTTGGTTTGTGAGTTTAATGGATAGTAAGCCCTTAAGTGGTTAAATGGTCCCTCCTCCCACAGCTGGGCCAACCTATGTATGTCCAGTGGCAGGTCAACCAACAGCCATCACCCCTCGTCTCTGCACTGGTCAAGGAGAGACAGAGAGTACCCAGAGAGTATGTGTTTTGCTAATTAGTACCAGTTTGTAAGACATGAATTATTGGAATATGACATCATATGTGTGTGCATGCATTCACATTATATTTATATAAGTAGCATATCTGTTCTCTGTGAATACAACTGTCTGTCTGGATGTAATGAATAGGTATGTGGTTCAGGTATTTGTAATCTGCTCACTCCAGTTTTTCTGTTTTCAGTGTGATGCAAAGTGTGATAACTGCAATCCACATGGATGATTTGACCACAGCCATGAAGAAACTCCTAACACTCTACCAGAAAAGACCCTCGCATTTAAAAAGAAATCATTTTCCAATATACCGTGACCTATTATTCCTAGCGTGCTCATGTATACCTCCAGCTCAGCTCAATCTCAGTAAGTTTTCAATATTATTATTGCTATTGTTACTCATATTATTGCAATATAGGTTTACAATCCCTCATCTGAAACCCTTGGGGCCAGTTGTGTTTTGAATTTCAGAATTTTCAAATTTAAGAATGAAGGTGGCATCCCTAGCATAAATTTATGAATATTCATACTTAGTAGGATAAATTTTTATGCACAGATCTTTTTGACATGTTCACAGTGAAATTGACCCGATAATGATGGGGTAATTTTAACTACTGTGTGCACAATTACCCTGCCAGCCATATGTAAAGCAAACATCAATCTTGCTGTCAGTGCTGGGTCACACCGTCATATGGCAAACAGATGTCATATGGCAAACAGTTGGAGCAGCTGTTTGTGTACCAAACAAGACTGTTATGTAGAGATGATAGATGCCTCACACACACACAAAATTGTGACTTTTAAGTTTTCAGAATTTTTTTGTGTTTTAGAATTTCAGATAAAGGAATGTGGACCTGTATAAAGAATACTTATGCTGTATTCCATTGTTTTTCTTTCTTTTTAAGATGAAAGGCATGTAACACACACAGGTTATATCTAATATAACCAAACCTTGAATTTAGGGAGACTAAAGTTTAAGAATATAAATGTGTCACAATAGAGAGAATGACAAAGGCTTGCCAGTTTAGATCATTTCAACAATATTCTTTCGAAGATAGACATTTTATTTCTAGCAACAGTCGTTGTTTGGGCATTAGGACTGTGGTCTGTCTTCATTGATGATATATAAGACTGCTTATATCTTTTCTATGATTTGCTTTTATAGATATTGATTATGGATTTCATGTACAAATAATGAGGTTGTAGAAATAGAACATTCTAAGGAACATGAAGCTGATCCTGCATGATCTCATTACAGCATCCTTTGATCGTGAGTATCGGCGTGCATACGAGCGAAACGAACCATACTTCACCAAGCTCCTGTCTCGCTCTGACACGCCACCCCCCATTGCTGCCGTCTTTTGCCGTCGCTACTTCAGTCAGCTCAGCCTGTGATAATGTCGGGTCTGTACGACCCTCCTCCACCTGACTTTCTGACCTGCACCTGCAGTCTGGAACCTGCAATTCATACTCAGGGTCTGCAATTGGCACTTGGGCCTGGAGCACTTGGCAATCTCAGTCCCAGAGACGGAAGACATGGCCTCCAGGGGAACCTCGGGACCTGAGGCCTTTGCAAGCCTCCCCTTGGGTCCCCAGCCTGCCCCTCCGCAACTGGCATTCAGATTAGAAGTGGGTGTCCTACAGGAGTTCTTTTGGAACAGAAGTTGGAATACATATATATATTGGATTTTTTTTCATTTATTTTATTTATTAATGATTTTATGTTTTTATTTATTTATTTATTTTTTTTTTTATCATATTTGGGGGAGTGTCAAACACTAAAGAAAATGTTTGATGAAATGATGGAAGTACCAAGTAGGCTGGAGATTGTGATCTTTGTTAGCTAGTTTGACAATATGATTTAAGGAAATAATGGGAGGGAAAGTGTGATGTATTCATTGTGTAGCAAATGTATATAGAACTGCTTGAATTGATTTTTATGAAGTTATTGACTTCATTAGTAACTTTAGGTTGAATTAACCAGAGTTTGCAGCATTATACAAACTGTGCAATGTTTGGAAATATTACTGTATCCTATAGACAGCCTTTTTAATATCAGCTGAACAAGTCAGTGGTGGGACAACTTCTATAGGAATATGTAAATAAAGTTATTACTGGCTATTTTGGGCTTTTTAAGAATATTTGAACATTTTCAATACAGCTTATATCATGTCCTCTTTTCTTGCTGATACGTGAGAAAACAAGTCATATAGATGCTAGTGTGGAGCTTTTGGAATATTATGAGTTGAACGAACCTCAAACTCTGGTGCACTGACATCTCTTCTTATCATCTGCAGGACATAGGTAAGCACAAGCAGTGGAAATTTTAATAGAAAAGGGATGCTGATTATATTTCCAAAACCCAGATTTGTCAGTTTTGATGATATGGATACTTATTTTATAAGTGATGCATTCTATCCAGAGGAATTTATATTGTTATTTTGTAATGTATTGCTGTTTCAAAGTTTAATTATTACAATATGAATATATTTGCATTTGTTAAACAGGATAATGTTTTTAGTTGATTGATCAGCAGTACTCAATGTATGACACTATTTTACTGTGACACCAAATTGTGTGATAATAGAGATGAATTTAATCATTAATATAGCTTTTCCATATGATCTAGGAAATTTAGCCTTTGTAATTTTTGTGTTTTGCAACTTGTCATTATTCTTAAAGACAGAAGGAGTTTTTGTGTTAATAGAAGGATTGTTTGAGATTTGTGTTTTCTTCACTGGTAATGGGTATCATTGGCATCTTCAGTTACCAAAGTAACATTAAACCATCACATAGATAGAGGTTTATTTTTATGTAATGAGACATATTTTGTGCATGTTTGTATTTGTTTGTATGTCTTCATATTTTTTTCTTCTCATTTTGTTCATTCATTCATGTATTTGTTTATTCTTAAATGTGTGTGTGGTGTGTATGCATGGGAATAGAAT
>BOPN01000020.1:512898-515398 GCA_017312705.2 Penaeus japonicus | reverse complement strand
ACTACATTACCCTCCTATAACTCCTAGAGCGCCCACGAGGCCCCCCTAGAGCCCCGAAGGGCCCGGCGCCCCCGAGAGCAAGTCAAAGCGGGCGCCTCCGACCGGCCAATCAGGCGCCGCCACACGAGAGCTGGCCGGTGAGGGACACCTCAGCCCTCAGTCCTCCGTGCACGCTGTGTCTGTCACAGAGAGTCACCGCCGACACGGGAGAGGAAGAGTTTCTGGATTCTCCTTTTGGGCTGAAGGAGGTAGGTGCGCGTGAACCGGGAGCTGGGAGAAATACCGATAAAGGTGCGTGGGAGAGAGAGGGGGGAGATGAGGAGAGGCAAGCACATCCCGCTTGACAGACGAATGCCTCAGCACTTTATTATTATTTTGACGTTCAGCTGATGCACATGAGGTGCCAGAGAGAGCTTGGCGTGGGCATGGGAGGCTTGATCTGAAGGAGGACACAGGGGAATGCACAAAACTGGGAAAGAAACTCCAGTCTGGTATCAGCTGTTGGAAGAGGAGAGGAAGAGAGAAAAAAAAGATAATTACGCTTGGGGCAAAAGCCCTGTTATGAATGGAAATTAAGCGGTCTGAGGTTAATAGAAATTTATAATAGATATTTTCTATCCTTTTTCTAGATAGAAATTGTTGCAGGAGACCCATTCAACTCTGTCTTTGATCTTTATTTTGAGGGCTTACATAGTACCAGACTGGAAGTTGTTGCATGCCAACATTAACTTGCCAGCACTCTTTCCTGTGTGGCTTTGCAGATTGACATGTACTCAACATTTATTATGATTACACAAGCTTATTAGAAGATATTTTTATTTGTTTTAACATTTAACGTGCGGTTTTGGTAATTGCTCAGAATAGGACCATAAGTGATGCTCTGACCTCTCTGCTTCATGATCTGGCAAAGGTCAACTAAGCTCCACTGTGTATAAACTGGCAAGATAGATAAAAAAAATTAATACTTGTTTGATGATTAATTGGCAGTGAGGTCTCCAAGCTCTTTATTGCCATACTTTAAATGGTGGAGGTTTGTTGACCTCTGTTGGAATGAGGCATGAGAGTAATGCAGGCACCCTTTTCAACATCCCGTTACACTATCGAGAATTAACAGATACATGAATAAAGAGGTTAGTGTCTATGGTCAGTCCTGTATAAATTTGAATCACAATTTTCTGTCTCACTGGGAATAAAAAGATCTTTAATCTGTTAACGATTATATGTATGGGACTATTGAGTGTATTGTCTGAGTTTTTCCTGCCATCTAAAAATTTTGTTTGTCTCTTAACCCGATACAGCCAGGCGCTGTCCACAGACGGCTATTATGTAATATGCATAGCGCCGGGTGCCGGCATTCGCCGTCAATTGCATAATTGATTTAGGCCTATGCGTTTGAGAGCCCAGGCATTGCAGCCATGCAAAGACGGAACAGTGCCGGTGGGAATAAGCAAAATGGGTTTCAACTCACTTCCAAAACCTAGATGGCACCACTTTCTTCTAGCACCAGCAGGAGAGAGAGCCTTGAATGGCACCCATCTACGGTCTCTAGCAAGCACTATCTCTATAGAGGGATGGCACATCGCAAGTTGCCGACCTCTTGCTCTAAAGTACCGCAGATGAAAGATGTGCAGGCAGAACGAGAGGAGGAAGGTGACTTATACCATGCCCAGTGCCTACAATGTGCCCCTGTGCCAGTAGGGATGCCTTTTATTGTGGCACTCACTGTCAAAAGCACAAGTTTCCTTCTTCTTCCCTACCTCTTCATTTTGGATGGTTATAAGTTTCGTGTTTGTTTGTGACAGCACAGAAATACGTAAAAATAAAGTTGCTTTTTTGTCCCCCCTAAAACAGTAATACTTCTATCACATTGAGTATAAAGAAAAAAAATGAGTTGATATGGACCCTGAACTACAATTTTAGTCAACTGCAGAATTGATGGAGCCTGTGATATGACAGATATAAATTTCTAAAAACAGTAAAACACACAAAAAAAACAAAACACAAAAATGTCTCTAGCTCTACAATGAGTGACTAAAAGGCAGTGGAAAAAATCATATGTTGCAGAAGCTGCCTCGATCAGAAATAAAACTCATCCTGGAGCCTGTGTAAGCAAATCTATTCCCCGTCGGCAACGGGTTAATGAATTTATTAGGCCTATTTGTTGCTCTCATTATCATTGCCTTCCACCCAACGAAGCTCAGGAGCAATTATTTCATGTTGAGGCTTGGCATGTACACATTGCTATTAGTACAGAGGATGTAGATAGCAGATGATTTAATAATGCTGTAAAAATACAATAAGGGGCATGCAAGTGCAGCTGATGCATGTGGGACGTTGCAGTCACTCGTTTTCCAGTATCCTTCCCTCTCTTTCCCTCTCTTTCCCTCTCTTTCCCTCTCTCCCTCTCTTTCCCTCTCCTATCCTTCTTTCTCTTTCTCTCTCTCTCTCTCTCTCTCTCTCTCTCTCTCTCTCTCTCTCTCTCTCTCTCTCTCTCTCTCTC
>BOPN01000020.1:502357-512798 GCA_017312705.2 Penaeus japonicus | reverse complement strand
CTCTCTCTCTCTCTCTCTCTCTCTCTCTCTCTCTCTCTCTCTCTCTCTCTCTCTCTCTCTCTCTCTCTCTCTTTCTATCTTTCTCTCTTTTTCTTTTTCTCTTTCTCTTTCTCTCTTTCCCTTTCTCTTTCTCTCCCTCTCTCCCTCTCTCCCTCTCCACATATTTTCACTATCATTTATTCAGCGTTCCGAATCAGTGATATCATTGGTCTCAACCCAAAATTACATTTTTGTATATGTAGTTCGTCAGGTTATATTTTGAAGTTTATCAGCAGATAGTAGTCATTTTTCTTTCTCTGTATTTTAGCTAATTTATAATGTTGATTATACCAGTATTTGGATACCCAATACACTATTCTATAAGTGTTTGAAGGTTTTAGTGTGAGCTTCCACTGTATGTTGACAAATTTGCCTTCAATATCAAGGGAAGTCCTGAGATATACCAAACAGAGTAAAAGGGGAAAACCGATCCTATTAGGCTATTTATGCTAAAAATTAGGGGTGATACACCCACTCAAATGTATTTAATCCAGAGATGTTTTTAAGGAGCCCCCAATAGGTTTAAATTATACATGAAAAGTATATAAGACTTATTAAAATAAATGATGGTGCCTTATTCAAGAATTGAACTTGCATGCCATGTCAAAATGAGAGAAAGTCATGAGTTGACATTTTGCACCTCTGTTAACACATACATACACCTGCTGTTTTTCTATATTGAGGTGCAGCTTTTCATATCTCTTGTATTCATGCACATGTGCGACATGATGTCAAGACCAATCTAAACTTTATTTAAATTGTTATATAGAAAATACACTTGAAAATTAAATGTTTGTAAATGTTATTTTGATCTACATTAAACCTCCCCCTAAATAACTGAACACATTATGTTTTAAAATTATGTATTCTCATTACCTCAGCAGTTACATTATCTGGCAAATTTGGCAATGAACTTGGCAGTAATCATTAATGGATGTTGTACTGATTACAATATAACCTTTGGAAAATTCTTTTTTACATTGTTAACTGAGTGAATTTGCCTGTATTTTTCCTTCTATGATAATGCTCAAGATTAATGAACCAGTATAACTTTTTTTCTCCTGCAAGAAGGTTTCCCTCATGAAAAAATCTATTGCAGACACAAGAATGATGGTGCCTGATATACGATGGACGATGGGCTTGTCCCTTCTAGTGTTATTAGGTATTGTAGGAAGCTCCAGCGGCGTCACCATCATGAGCATTGACTTTGGGTCAGAGTGGATAAAGGTTGCTGTTGTAGCGGTAAGTGGCTTTTGACTTATCTCATTTGGAAATATGAGGAGAAAAGAACTTTACGTGAACAGATGAAATGAAGATCTGCTGTTGCTCTTTCAGCCGGGCGTTCCTATGGAGATTGTCCTGAACAAAGAGTCCAAGAGGAAGACTCCAGGAGCCTTGTCCTTCAGAAATGGAGAGCGAACCTTAGGAGAGGATGCCTTAACAACAGGTATTCGCTTCCCAGCAAATAACTACTTCTACCTTCTGGACTTGCTGGGAAAGAAAATAGACAATCCTATTGTGGAACTGTACAAAAAGCGGTTCCCCTATTATAACATTGAAGCCGATCCCGAGAGAGGAACTGTTGTATTCAGACATATTGAGTAAGTATTACTTTGGTTAAATGGCAAGAGTAGGGAGTAAAGACCAGTTCACATTTATTTAAAGACATATTAGAGTTAATGATTATTGTTGCTTTTACTTTAAAGCTTTTTGATATAGAAAAGTTATAAGAATATTCTGGAAGTAATTTGTTTGTAGCAGCCAATTCCACTTATGGCAAGAAATTCAAGGCCTAGAAATTTGTGTCAGTAATATTAGTATACAAAGTAAACTTCCTGAAAGATTGTCTTTTGTTATTAGAAATATCCTGAAATGGATGTATCCAGAAGTCTTGACTAGCAATGATCCCAAATTACCAGTTACAAATTTGATGGTTATGAAATATCTGTACCCTAGAAGTTGTATATATTTTTTCATTTGTTATGAAAATTACATTATGTGACTTTTTCCAAACAGTGACACAACTTACACAGTGGAGGAGTTGATAGCTCAAATGTTAGCCTATGCCAAGGACATGGCAATGTCCCACACCGAGCAAAGGATAAAGGACTGCGTGATCACAGTTCCTCCCTTCTTCAACCAGGCTGAGCGCAGAGCCATGCTGACTGCAGCTGAGCTGGCTGGCCTGAAGGTAGAAGCTTTAATTTGATTCCCTCAATCAGTTTTGATCTTAACTGATGCAATATCTATCATCACTTGGCATTGTGCAAATGAGGCAGAATTTCCTAGCATTACAGGTGTCTAGATGATGAAAAATGGCTTTACATTTATTCAGGTTCTGTCACTTACTTTACTGATCTTTCCTCTTATTTAGGTTCTGTCACTTATGTCGACCAACGCAGCCGTTGCCCTGAACTACGGCATGTTCAGACGAAAGGAGGTAAATGCCACAGCCCAAAATATCCTCTTCTATGACATGGGAGCCTCCTCAACTACAGCAACCATTGTCTCTTACCAGACAGTCAAGACAAAGGACAGAGGATACACAGAAACAAATCCACAAGTCACTGTATTAGGGTTAGGGTAAGTTATAGCAAAATGTGATTGTTTATATTTTTGTATTTTGTGGGAATTTGGATGCTGTCTCTCTTGTAGGTGGAAGATAAAGATCTTCAAAATCCATAACTTGATTAATGGTGATACTTTAAATAGTGGGAGTATAATTGAACAAGTTTTTTTTTTCAACTCCCCCCCCCCCCCCTCCTTCCTTCAGATACTTATAACATTTAGATTATCTTTGTCAAGTTTCATAGTTAACTGTGAAATTTCAGATATGATCGTACATTAGGCGGATTAGAGTTTCAAATGCGCCTTCGGGATTATTTGGCTAATAAATTCAACGAAGTAAAGAAGACATCAAACAATGTTTTGGAATCTCCCCGTGCACTGGCCAAGCTCATGAAGGAAGCTGGCAGGCTAAAGAAAGTCCTGTCGGCAAATACGGAGCATCTGAGTCAGGTCAGTGACTTTGTTGTAGGAAAATGAGAGTAGTTCCTCTCTCATTGGGTTAATAAACCTCATATGTGCTATATTTATTTGTTTTGAGGAGTAATTGTAATTTATGCTTTTGAAATTACAGATAGAAGGACTTCTGGATGAAGAAGACTTCAGGCTACACGTAAATCGAGAACAATTCGAGGGGCTGTGCACAGAATTGTTTGACAGGGTTCAAGCACCAGTTGATGCAGCTTTGATTTCTGCTGCCATGGACATCTCGGCCATTGATCAGGTGAGCAAGAGCTTTCATATATCCTTTTTGTGGTGGATTTCTGGCTAGTTGTAATATAGTTAGGCTTGGCAAATTCTTGAAATGCTTTGAGATAAAAAGTAAAAAAGACTCAAGGATAATCAATCATGATTTTGTTTTAGTTTTAGTAGTAGTCTTTATGGTTCTGTAAGACGTGCATATATTTTTCCAATACTTTCTCCCCATAGTTCATCATTGTTGGAGGTGCAACCAGAATACCAAAGGTCCAGTCCATCCTGCTAGGAGTTTGGGGGCGAGAGCTTGGCAAAAACATCAATGCTGACGAGGCAGCTGCAATGGGGGCAGTCTATCGTGCAGCCGACCTGGGTCAGGGATTCAAGGTCAAGAAGTTCCACGTTAAAGAAGCTGTTGTCTTCCCTATTGAGGTAAGAAGTTGGCTGCAAATACAAGTTTTCCTGCAGGTTTATTGAGCAAGTGGCAGCAGCTATATTGATGCTGCTGAGTACCTAAATGATATCTTCCTTGTATTCACTTTCCTTTCATTTACTTGTAGTGTTTATTGTGTCTTATCTGTGTACATGTAGCTCCCTTTATTTTCTTCTCGTGAGTTTGGGATGATTAAACATATATGATCCTGATATACATTTGAAATAAAGAATTTAATTGGGCCAAAGGAAAAAAATGTTGAGGTCCAGCAACATAGTAAAGCAAAGAGTTAGTAGTGAAGACCTCCACCATCCATTTATTTTTATCCTAGTTGATGTCAAGTTTTTCCAGAATATTGGTTCCATGAATACCTAATTTCAGTAATTTAATTAATTTCCTTAACCCTATGACGACGGTGCGTCACACTCGTGTGACACAGCTAAATTCCTGATGCCGGGGCGTCATGCCAGTGTGACGATTCCAATGCAATATTGCAATGGCCCGGCATAGGGGTTTTCGCGTAGCGCGTGCCCCGTTGGGAAAGGGTTAATAGCCCAAAGTAGATTTTCTAGATCTAGAGTTTGCTTTAAAATTGATAAAAAATGTCTTTTTAAAAATTAAGGATAGCCCCTCAAATTAGCATCAATCAGGTTAGAGGAAGCTCAACATTTTTTGCATTTGGCTTTGTTGTTCAATTATTGAATCTCTTCCCTTTGTGCCTGTCTGTCTCAAGGAGTTGCATTTTTCCTGAAATGTAGATACATGCCAAGTATGATTACACGTTGAGAGAGAAAGAGAAAGGAGGCTTCTTTCAAGGAATCCTTAAGCAGTTTTTGCGTTTGGTGAGAGAGGAATCCTCCTTTGGGTTAATGTGTGGAGTTTGCTTTTATTTTATCAGGTGTTGGGATGATTTGTTGCTTGATTTACCATAGGAATGAAAATTTTTTAAGACATTGAGCTGCAAATGTAAATGGAAGTGGAAAGTAAAATTTTATTGGAAAACCCAAGTGAGGGAAATATAGAGAAGCAAAATGGTAGTTTCAATTACATGCATATAATATTTTACATTTAGATAATGGAATTTAGATGTTATTGCTAGCCTTATAAATAATTGTTAGGTAGATAGATAGTAAAGCAGTGTTTAGATGTCTAGATATCTGTAAATATGCTTTACTCTTTACCAAGTCTAGTTTTAGAATATATATTAAAGAAAAAAAAGAAGGGAATTCAAATTATTTTTTTCCTGTATGTTTATTTTGTTTCTACCTTCATATTTGGAAATGGTAAATTCCACAGCAAACAATCCATGATAGCATGTCTTTGAAATTAAAAGGAAATATACAAGAAGGGGGGAGAGAGATAGACACAGACACAGCTGGACAGACAGACAAGGGGGAGGATGCATGTTAAAATGAACTTCAGTTATGTTTTACTGCATGAAATTTGCTTATTTCAAGTAGGAATAGTACCAACATATGCAGTGACACAGTGAAAGCTTGGATAAAAAAAAGTTCATTTTTATGCTAGTGAGGGTTGAGATAACTTTTCGTAACCTTGTCTATTCAGACATAAGCACTGCTGAAGTGAGGTGGCACATATTTAAAGCATGCAGTCTTGTTTTGTGGATCCTTGAATCAAGCACAGTGTTGTGGTTTATCTTGTAATTATGGCAAGTTGGGGTTTTGTTCTTGTAATGATTCAAAATTTTGCTGCCTGAACATTCAAGAAGTTTCATATTTTTAAAAATGTTTTTATAATGATAAAAAGAGGAAAAAAGTGGATTTTGTCCCTTTCCCTCTTTTATATGTGTATTTCAAATAAGTATAACTGAATCAATACTGGACACCCATGCTCTTTATCTTAGATGAGGACCTTTTTGGAGGCTAATTGTGATTCTCAGAGAAGATATATACTCTTTTATTTTCTCTATGTTAGGCACTTAAGTGTGATGACCTAACATTCAACATTCCACTGATCCCCACTTGTGTCTGGTTCAGGTGGACTTTGAGCGCCAGGTAGAGAGCGACGATGGCTCCACCTCTACTAAGGTGGTCAAGCGCTCCCTCTTTGCGTTTGGCAACAACTACCCGCAGAAGAAGGTCATGACCTTCAACAAGCACACAGCAGACTTCAACTTCTATGTCAACTATGGGGATCTATCACACCTCTCCAAAGAGGAGCTCAAGTAAGTCTTTTTTTTTTTTTTTTTTTTTTTTTTTTTTTTTTTTTTTTTTTTTTTTTTTTTTTTTTTTTTTTTTTTTTCTTCATTTTTGAGTAGACACGATTTCATGAAAAATTATAAAGGTACATGGAGATTCTTGCCTGACATTCTTTTTCCTATTTTCATATTAAGTCTGCATTGCTCATTATTTTAATTAACAAGGGATTTTTAAAAGAAAATACACAGTATATTATAGTGCTATAGCGATGGTTGTTTTCGTAAAGAGAACTTTCACTAGTGTATGCATGAATGGTTGCATATAATTTTATTTAAATGATAGTCCCTAAGAGTCATATATATACTGAAGCAAGGGTGTATCTTCATTACAGGTACGCTCATGCAGAGAACATCTCCCGTGTACAAGTCTCAGGAGTGACCTCCGCTTTCCAGAAGCACCAACAGGAGGGCAGTGAGCCCAAGGGCATTAAGGTATTTAGACATGATGCGATGTACTTTGTTGGATTTAGGTTGTATATTCAAAGGTCATTTTTGGAAAACTTCCTGCAGTATTCCATGGCTGCCCAAGTAAAGAATATAGTACATGGTTTATTTTGTTTTAAAATAACTTCAAGGGCCACTTTTAATTAACTGGCTGTTGCTCATATTCCAGGCCCATTTCAACATGGATGACTCAGGAGTGCTGACTCTGAGCATGATGGAAGCTGTATTTGAGAAGAGCGTGCTGGTAGAGGAGGACAAGCCTAAGGAGGAGGAGTCAACGCTCTCAAAACTTGGTAGCACCATCAGTAAGCTCTTTTCAGGTGAGGGGTATGGCATGGCAGGGAAGTCAGGAGACTTGGAGGCATGATGGTTTTAACAACCAAAGTATTGATTAATTTTTTCATATCAACCTATTAATGACGGAGCAGTTTTGGCTGTGCCTGGACATTTCAATGGGATATTTTGGAATGCATGGGCCTAAGGCCATGGGTCATTCATACACTGAAGCAGTGGCCAGCCATTATGCCCCGATCACCCAGTGAGGTGGCCAGACAAAGCCATGACAAGACATTCATGTCATTTGGCAGGAAGATCAGCCAAGTCATGACGTGAACGTGATGTCATCCGTCGTTAGTGGTTAACAAGGGGAATATAAATAAAAACATGCACAGACATACATATGTACATATGAATAAAGTATGTGTTTATGTATGTACAGACATACACCGAAATGTACAAACTGTATTCTTTACATATAACTGTAGATATATTAGTAAGTTTTTAGGATATATCAATAGATTTGACATTCAAAGGGCAAAAGAATCCTGACTTCTTTGAGGGTTGCTATGATTTTGCACTGGGAATGAAGAGGTAGCTCTGGTTTCGCAAACTATTTCATCTATACACTTTGAAGATTTTTCAAATTCATTTCCTTGGTAATTGTGTTGTGTTATGGGTATGCTGTATATAATGTTAAGGAGATATTTTCCTAAAAAGTAGTTTTAATAATTGTGCAGTCTCCTACACTGCCAAAATCACCACTCAGCATTAACATTATGTGAACCACCAGCATTGCCTCTTGTATCCAAAATGTACGAGTGGTGGGCATGGGTTTTGGATACACGAGTTAAAATGAATGGTTCACACATTGGCAGTAAATTAGACTATCTTTTTGAACTGGAGACCTGATGTCAGCTGAAACTGGTTTTCCATCTTCCTTGTTTTGTTTTTTTTAGATGGTAAATTTCCAAAAGAAGAAATTATCATTGTATCCTTTTCTGTGTTTTTGTATTGTGTAGTAAGGTTTCTATCTAGTGTAGTGAGATAGAAGGATGTAGAATTTTTTTTATACCTTTTCTTGAATTTTGAATTAGTTGAAATTAATGCATTTTGCAGTGGAGGGTTGACATAATTAAATTTGGTCTTGCTTAAATAAAGAATTTGTACCAACATAGAACAGAAAGCCAGAAAATTATTACAATCTTCTTTATAATCCTGTAGACTCCTACCCATAGATACCAAAAATATAACTGAATCTATTGTGTGGATTGATTTAGAGCAGAAAAGAGAGTTTTTTTCTTATGTAATCCTCAACCCGTGAACCTGATAATGCTGCGGTGGTTTTGATTCCGCCTGGACCAGGGTATTTTGAAATTTACAGGCCTAATACCTTGAGCTATTCACCCTTTCAAGCTGCAGCCACATGCATGATCACCAGCCATGCAAAAAGCCATGGCATGATATCACGTCCTTTGCTGGAAGCACAGCCAGCACTTGATGTGATATCACATCATCTGTCGTTAAATTAAGGGTTAAGGAGAGGAGTGTCCAGGACTAAGAATATAAAGTAGGAAAGTAAAGATGCCAGATGTATTGTTACTAAAGAAGTTTGTTTTTTTACTTTCTACTGGTGGAAAATCAATTGAAAGTAATCTTGAATAGTTTTTAGGTTTGAGATCCAACATCCATTTACTTGTGATATGACAAATCATGTATCTTATCATTATTTTACTATCTTTGTCAGGAACAGAACAAGAAAGGGAAGATGGAGAAAAGGAGGAGAATGAAGATGCAGAGGGCAAAGAAAACAAGACAGAAGAAGACAACGCAGAGAAGAAAGAGCAGGAGGGCGAGGCAAAGAAAGAGAACAAGGAAGACAAGAAAGATGACCAAAAGACAGACAAGAAAGAGAAGGAGGATGATGAGAAGAAATCAAGCACAGACAAGAAGAAAGAGGGAGAGAAGGAACTGAAGCCAAAGCAGATTACAGTCAAGGAAGAGCTAAACATGACCATCACCTACCACGATATCCCAGACATGACCGAGGAGCAAGTTGCCGCCTCCAAGAAAAAGTGAGTTGGGTAAACTACCTTCAGCTTGGTTTCGGGTTTCCCTTGTCCATGTTTAAAGGATTTAGTTAGGAAATGTTAACGAATAAATGAACAAGCAATGAAGTGCTCTAGTCTAGAAAAGAGATTAATTAATTTTCCAAGCATATGTAGGATATGGAAAGGCTTATTCCTGTGTGTTTATTTAACTTTATAATGTTATTTTATCAAATCATTTTTTGTATGATATTTCCTGTAGCTTTAAATTGATTTCTGTATCTGTTAGTATTTTTGAAATCTTACCAAAAACTCTCAAAGGCTGGAGGACATAAATACAGCCGAACGCGCACGCCATGAGAGGGAAGCTGCACGTAACAATCTGGAGAGCTACATCTTGGATGCACAGGACAAGCTCTACCAGGAAGATTATGAGCAGGCCTCCACAGATGACCAGAGGACTGCTATAAGGGAACTGTGCTCTACGGTAGGTGCTTCTCAGATAGAAAGGGCTTACCATGAGAATGTAGAGATTAGTGCTGAGGATGTCATTTCTTTGGAAGCAATGAGAAAAAGGATTTGATATATTGTGCATGATTATACTTTAGGGGGGGGGGGAGAAAAAGATGAGGAGGGTTTTGAAAAAGAAAATAAATATAGATTGATGATGAATGTCATATGATGTGGTCATTTTTTATATTTAAAGAAATTTCTTTTTTGCTTCACAGCTTGATGAGTGGATCTATGATGAAGGGTTTGATGTAGAGGCTTCTGTCTACAAGGAGAAACTGAAGGAGCTTTCCAAGCTGTTCGAGCCAATCAAGCAGCGTGTGTTTGAGCACCTCAACAGGCCAGAAGCTATCCAGGCAAGAAACCAAACAATTTTGATATATTTATCTCTCTTGCTAATCTGTGCACTCTGTTTAGGCCTTGTGCATTATTGGGACCAAAAGTTAAAGATAGACTCGCACACACGTTCACATGAGGCCAGAGAAAAGGGTGGCCGCGATAAACTTTTCACCCGCTTCTATGCACTGCAGACACGCCTCTGGTCTTGCTTGTCCCCTTTTGTAGAGTACCTCAAGGGCAAAGGCAGAGTTCTTGGGAGGAACGTAAGGGCTGTTGATCCCTCAGCTTGGCGAACGAACCGCAAACCCCCCATGGATGCAAAATTGCGTAATCGCATTATCCGAAATCAAAGGAATGAAAGATAGTCATTTTTCCCTACCCTCTTTTTGTTCTTTCCTTGATTCCTTCCTGTGCTAGACAAGGTTCAAGTATGATTGCTGTAAATATGAACATAGTTGTAAAAATGTTGCTCTTCATTTAGATGTACATATATTTTTAGTAAATTTGATATGAAGATATAAGCAGTATGTAAATATTTTGACTATAAAGAAAAATAAAAAGCTATTCAATTTATATAGTTTTCATATCCCATATCACTAAATAGTTAAAGCCATTGCAAAATGTTCTTTTGAGAAATGCTATCATACCATTAAGTAGTAAATTTTGCAATTATTTACAAAGAGAAGAGGGAAATTATTACAATGGAGCAGTATAGCACAGGAAGGATCATCAGACATGCTCACCACTTAGGAATAACCTCTCTTTTCCTATTTGCTTTTCACTTCTTTTCTAGCTTGTTCACTTCTTGGATGATTACCGTTATTCCTTCTCATTTGGCTATTCTACACTTTCCGTTGAACTGGTAACCTACTG
>BOPN01000020.1:487357-489857 GCA_017312705.2 Penaeus japonicus | reverse complement strand
TCCCCCGACCCTCATGGATGACTCCCCCAAACCCCACGTGGTCGTATCTGTCATCCGCCTTAGTCATTATTCTCATCCACATGCTGTTCACCCACCCTGCTGGCATCAGGTGTGTTGGGAGAAGTGCAGCTTTGGATGACTGCAAAATGTCAGAGGAACAGTCAGGTGGTTGCGACAGAGGCAGCCTTGTGTTGAACTGCTACTTCATACGTACAGTTGACCTTGATAGTTCATTCCTTTTATTTTGATTCTATGTTATCACTTTTTCAAGGATTTAATTTTTTTTTTCTTCCTTTTTAGCTCAGCTTTTTGTCTTTCAGTTTTAATTAGCATTATTTTTAAAGATATATATACATTTGACCCATTTTAATTGCTGATCCTATTTTCTTCTCCAGGTGATGACAAGGAGAGCAATCATGTAGAGTTGTGATGAGACCAGTCTTATAGTACATCCCTTGGGCAGCAGTTTCTGGCACCACAAGTAAAATGATTGATTATCAAAGTCCATCGATGCTGATACAACAAGAGTCCGTTTTCAAGATGCACTTTTATATTGGCGTATGTGCAGGAAGAAGACTTGTGGGTCTGTGTTCAGAAAATTAAATGAGACCCTTGCATATAACCAATTAACCTTTGTTGCCCCGTACCCTGGCAAAGCCAAATGTGCTCTCCCTAAACAGTGATTTAAGTTTAGATTTCCTCCCTCGGCTACCTCTGTAAAGATAGCAGGAACAGCATTTGACAGGTTGCCCTGCTCCTTTAATCACTCCTTTCTTCCCACCCACATTAAAGTGGTCATGTTGCACAATGAGCAGTTAGGGAATGACAAAACATGTTTCCGACCACTGTTAATTTATTTGGTGTCTATTTTTTTGAAAAGTAAAATATTTAAAATGTGGAATTCTTACCCATTTCCAAGAAGTAAATTTTACACTTTTGATTCTCTCCTTTCCTTTTCCCAAAAATCCTGAGAAGTCTGTGGAGAGACCTCTACCATTTCATTTATATTTGATACTGCAAGATTTAGAAAAAATTATTTTAGGTATTGTTGCATCTTGCAAATGCATGAAACTTGATTTACATCTGAGGCCAGTTGTATCTCCTAAGGTAAAAAGTTACAAGATCACTGAAGCAGCCAAACACTTTGCAAATGTTGTTGATGGTTTAAAATACTATTTTTCCAATGTTAAAAGTGTTATCATACAACAAGAATATTCCATATTCTTTTGATTCGAGAGTGAGATTATTTATTATCTTCATAAATGATAATTGTAGTAGATCTGTTTAAGTAGTGATATGTAGGTTTATTGTAAAGGTTCTGGTCCCATGCATGCTGATGCTGCTGCTCTGGAAAAGACAAGTAGTATAGAAAATTCATTTTAAAAATGCAGAAGTTGTGCCGATGATCTATCTTGAACAAACCAGTGGTCATGTGTTTGTTAGAGGGTAATTTTTTTATTTTATTAGATAGAATTATTTGATAGAGTACTTATTGACATTCCAAATACCTTAGTCCTAAAAAATTGAAAAAAATGAGCTTGATTTGACACTGAAGAATGTGGAAAGGTGGCATTAATTATTTTTGAGATGTATGAGTGGAAGTGTTTTATTTCCTTTTAAAGAGAGTATTGGTAAAAAAAGGCCTCACCCTTGGAATATAATTTATGTTGGGTAGTCATGTCCGTGTATCCAGATATGTATTTGATGTATGTGATCATTTACATTGCTTTTATTTATAACATGTATTTTATTTAGGTGCAAAACAGTTTTTCTCTTGTCTTTTTTGTGTTACATAAATGGCAAAATTTTGCAGTGAGACCGGTCAGTTGTTATACAGATAACCAGAAATGTATGTTAGTAAGTAGTAAATTAGTTTGCACTGTAATTTATTTTTTTCATATTCAGTAAGTTAATCAACTGCATTTTCATATTTTTTTATTGTAGCATTCTTTAGTTCATTATTTTTGTTTTCGTAGGGTATTTCCAAGGTGCTGCATGTGGTATGATGAGGTAATTTTAGCTTTATGTACGTAAGAAAACCTGGATGATTTAATAAAATCCACATGATATTAGATATGTTGACCAGCTGCATTTGCTTAACAAAGTGAGAAAAACACAATATAATGTTCTACATATTTATAATGGAAAAGAGGCCATGTTTCAGTGGATGGAATGACTTTTGAAGTTCAATAAGTTAACTTAGAAATGGATTTTCCACTATACATATCCTGCTTTGAGAACTAAAAACAAAGGTCTCATTTACTTAAGAGAAAATACTCGGGCAGAACATTTCAGGCAATGTTGGGCATTCATAAGAAAAGTGTAAAATAAGATGGGGAAGAAGGAGACTATTGCTGTTGATTAAAGTTCACACAAGTTTTTGTAAAATCTTTGAAAAGAGAAAAATACATAGAGTAAAATTCAATCTTGGATTTCAGATTGAAGTAAAAAAATTTTTTTTTTTTCTTCTTTTTTGCAAGGAGATCAGAGCAATGTATAC
>BOPN01000020.1:462357-467357 GCA_017312705.2 Penaeus japonicus | reverse complement strand
CTTCTTTGCACTCATTTGCATTGCTGAGAAACAGATTTGATTTAGAGTGAAGTGCATGTTCATAATATTTTCTTGTTTTAGTCAGATGATATAAAGAACAGAGGTTTCATTTATAGTTGAATATAGTACAAATGTGTACCATGCACAGATGAATATTGCATCTGTTGTGAATGAATGCAGTATTGACTCTAAAGTATATGCAACATACAAAGATATGAAATTGATATGAAACTTGCATATATTATATGCCCAAAGCACTGACAATGCTTTTAAATTTTTGACTAATGAAAAGCCATCGGTTCTTCTTTGGGATATTACATATGTACTCCTATAACACACTTATGGATCTGTCCTCTATCATTGCATTTAACCCTTCTGAGACAGGCCACATCAGATGTGCAGCCTGGGATGGGCATCTGAAGAACTGTGTTTTCTATTAACCCTCTCTGGACGGGTGGTACAGCATGTGTAATGTGCATTCAAAAGCCCAGTGGCCGGGCGGCACAGTATTGTGCCAGCCATTCAATTGATTTAGGCCTAATAATTCGAACGCCCCGGCATTTGGACATTCAAGGCTAGAATTCCCCTGTCGGGGATGGGTTAATTTCTAGGTGTTGTGGTATGACAAGTTAGTACTGTGATACTAATAAAGATTTAGTTATACATAGTTACACGCCTGAAGGAATAAACAGCTTGTAATTTCAACAACATAAAAAATGTAGTATGGACGAGATCCAACCCCAAAAAACATTCCAGTCACAGAAAGGTTAACCCAGTCCCGACGGGCCTGGCTACAACTGGCAACCCCCTACGCCAGGCCTAAGTAATATCGCCTTGGGGACGTCACACTAGTGTATCGCCCCAGCATCAAGCACGATGGTGTGTCACACGGGTGTGACACACCGTCATCATTGGGTTAATAAATTTGTGCATTACAGGGTATAGTTTGGGATTAGCCAAATAATTGTTAATGATGTGAGCTTTATTATACCATTACTATTACATTCATATTATTTACTGATGCCACTTGTATTCTCTTCATTACAGAAGTGATGACTTAAGTCAGTTAACAGAGTGCTTGCAGCTGGCATATCACAAAACTGTGAGGGACCAGCTATTACTGTTGTATTCTCGAGAAATTTTGGTGCTTGACCTTACCATTAATCAGACAGTTGGCATTGTTGCCATCGACAGGGCCATGTCGCCTTTCTGCCAGGTAATGAGTGTATGTGAACTGTATTAGGAAATTCAATGATAGACCTTAGTATTATGCATGGAGTTATTCCTAAAAAAAATAAAATAAATTTCATATTTTTCCCCTTTATGGCATGTGTAAAAAAGAGGATCCTATTTATCCCATGCCCTGTGGTGCATGAGCTGGCAGCCTTTGTATTATAATAACAATGCCTTTGAGGTTTGTTAATATATGAAGGCCAATCACTTAATTTTCCTTGTTAGACCTCACACACAACATAACACTATTTAAGATATTTCAGTAGGCATTTTCTTATGATTCTGTCATTTGATCATAATTAGCTTTACCACTCTTATTTATGATATTTTGTTAGAACAGAACATTGTAGATGATGGCCAATCTTTCCAGTAATAGTGTTTATAGGAAAAAAAATTGCCTTCTTATAGTAACTAATTTAATTGAATGATTGCAGGTAATATCATGCTGGCAGAGAGATGTCCTTTTTTGCCTCCATGATTCTGGCTCTGTCTCTGCACATTTCCGCAGGCGGTTGCTGCCAGTGGCAACTTCACCAGAAACAGACAAGGATAACACTTGGCATTCAGGTATGTTAACTTGCAAGATGGAAAGTCAGATTGGGTTCCTCATAATCATTCAAAGCTTCAGATTGGACATATTTCAATTGTTTTATATCCTTTTAAAATAGCATTACCTGAGTGTTGATATTTATCTAATTTAATTTTTGTGCATGACTAGTAACATTTAATGCAGATAATGGAGGTGCTGGAGAGAATTATTATGAAGTTATGTATGACCGCAAGTGCCACTCGGAACCCCTCCGCCTCAACAAGCAGAGCAGAGCCATTGGCATAGCACTTGACCCCGTGCATGAGAAACACATGGGTAAGGAATATGCGGCTTGGGCTGGACTTTGGCTCACAGACTATTGACTTTCATCTAGAAATAGTCCATTTTTATTTTCATTATCCTTATTCATGATGGTGGGAAGATGCAGTCTTTTATCAAACTGTACAACCTACAACAGTCTTTTTTATTTGAGAGTATTTCTGTCAGATTATTACCTCTTTCTGTAAAGTAAGGAATTTCTTGATACAGTTTCATAGTTGAAACTGGGTTCTGACTAGTAATCAGCTTTCATTAGCTTAAGGTTTCCTGTACTCACTGCCATTCTCTCTCTTTCTGTTTACCAATCTCTCTTTCTATATATATTTTTTTTCTGTCTTTCTCTATCTCTCATTTCCTGTTCTCTGTTTTCTTCTTTCTTTTCTCTATTCTCTGTTTTCTTTTCTCTTTTCTCTGATACTGTCTCTTTTACTTTCTCATTTCTCTCCTCATGTCATTTTTTTCTTAATTTCTTTCATACTTTTTTCTCCATGGTAAGAAGAGAAGTAATTCTTTCTTTCTCTCTCTTCCTTTTACCTTCTCTTTTCCCTCATCATGGGAAAAGAAATATGTCCTTATGAATTCAATAGAACATTTCCTTGTTTTCTTTTCATCACTTAATAGTATAGAAAATGGTTGTAGTTTAGCTCACTAGGGGTAACTCAATGAATTCCTAATATTATCCAAGATGTTTGGTGAAATATGAGTCCAAATTTATGAAAACACAAGTCATTGCAAATTATTATATAGCCTATTTGTATATGACACACTGGCACCACATCTGCATGTCTGCATTTGGCCTGTGCACATATATTATCAAGTTCACACTCTGTTTTACTAGAATATGCCTGGTGGAGGATTGTTATTTGCCAAAGGTGCACAGGCTATGGTGATTGCTTGGCTTTGTGCCAATGTTAGGATGGACTTGAATTCATAGGCCCTCCATCACAAACGATCACAACTGTTCATTGGTTTTGAATAGAATGTGGCAAATCAACTTACAAGAAAAATGTTTTAGAAGTCCTTGTGGCTGTCTTGTGAATATATATTATGTATTAGAATATTGTGAAGTATATCATGTTTCTTTGAGCTTCAGTGTGGTATATAATCTTAATTTCAAATGTTCATCTTATTCCTTCTATTATCTGATGGCAGGACCTCATTACCAGATAAAAGTTCACTTGTGTAACATTAATTGCTAGTTCACTAGGTCAGACTGTTCTTCCATTATTTTTTAGGTCTACTGTTGTCTAACTGTTTGTTTTTCCTGCCTGAGCAGCATTGGTGCTTGGCGATGGCCGCGTTGTGTTCAAGCAGGTGACAACCACTCCAACCCCTGGCCGAGTGGCAGTGAGCACCCCACTATTCACTCCAGGGGCTCCCTCTGCCCCAGTGGGTCCCCCTCAGGCCCCTCCCCAGTCAGGCCTCAACATAGCTGACAACCACTTCAGTCTATCCAGTTCCCCCTCTGGTGTCTGCCTCAATCTGCCTAAAACATCTCTGGCAGACATGGTAAAGCCTGCCTGGGCTCTGGCAGAAAATGTCAAGGTAATGGCAGTTATCATCATCATCATCATCATCATCATCATTCTTAAAGATAATATTATCACAGGCAGTTGACTTACTTCTCCCAGAAATATGAATTAATCTTTTGTTGATCCTGCCAGGATATTGGCCACCGTGTGAACCTGAGAATTCTGATGACCGGCCTGATGCCTGCGGTATCCCCACCCCCATTGGTGGTGCGGATGTGCCCTCCGCTCACCACCCGGAACATACACCACTATGTGCCCCGACTGGCTGCTGGGACACAGAGTGGTGCCGTCCAGATCTTTAACATGGCCACTGGAATGCTAGAAAGAGAATTTGCACTGCACACATATCCTGTCAGGTTGGTTTCTTCAATTTGTAAAGTCAAATTTTAGGAAGGAGGTATTAATTATAATTATTATTATAATCATATTAGTTGTTATTATTATCATTATTATTGGTATAGTTATTATTATTATTATCATTATTATTATTGGTATAGTTATTATTATTGTTATTGTTGTTATTGTTATAATTATTATTATTATCATCATCATCATTATTATCATTTTGTATTTTATTTGTGAATTATTTATCTGTTTATTTTTATCATAAACAGGAGGAAAAGGAGTGTATGAAACTAAATGAGTGATATGTTTGATAAGCATAGTGAAAAGGTTAATTATTGGGTCAGTGGTAATAATAAGCAAATTAATTACTCATTTCTTCAATTTACAAGTAAAATCAAGAAAGATTTCCATGTGAAGTTATTCAGTTTTTCTTCTCCATTTGGCAGAGGGGTCGAGTGGACAAGTCTGACATCCATCCTGTCTTTTGGCCACCAGCCTCTCACCAACAGTCAGGGCCTTGTGCGCAATGAACTAATCTACACAGACATTCTGACAGGACGAACCATTACGCTCAGACCAAACAAAAGTGATGAAACAAGTATTGACATGGTCAGAGTCTCATACCTTAAGTAAGTAGAATATGCTATAGTAGGTTTATTTTGATGTTTACTCTAAAAAAAACAAGATAGGTTAATCTGGATCTTTATTCATCAAATGGCATTATATTTCAGGCAGTACTTCATAGTTGTCTTCAGAGAGGACCCCTTTGAACTGTGGGATGCCAGAAAGTTGGTTCCACTACGGACAATGCCACGCAGATTCCCAAGAGTGTCTGCCCTGGAATGGTCTCCCACCAGCCACATGAAAGCCCGCAGAGAGTCCGAGACCCAGAAGGTACCAGATGCAGAGCCAGGGAAGAGTGAGTCATCAGTCCCCAAAGAGGCTCCACAAGCTGAGGCTTCAATGACAGAGTCCATGTTGTCTCTTGCAGACTTTGGTTAGTTGTTTTTATTTTAGATTCT
>BOPN01000020.1:439857-457357 GCA_017312705.2 Penaeus japonicus | reverse complement strand
TGAGTGTCTGAAATTTGGTTACAGAAAGGGAATATCTATCCATTTGATACATAAATTTACAAGATGTTCAGTACTTCATTTAATCAACATGACATGTTTCCATGATGAAACCATATATTGCTGTTTGACATGAAAAAGATCCATGTCAATGAGAGAAGTTGAAGAGTTATATTTTCATTGTACCAATGATGTTATGTAATTTTATTCATATGGATAATAGTTTATTTCATTAAGCATCTTCTAAACAGGAGATGGATTAAGATCTGCATAATTTTTTTTTTTTTTTTTTACATATATAGGGAATTAACATGTATATGAATTTTTTTCATCTTCCTCTTTCAGGATGAAACAAGCAGCAGCAACAGCAGTGTCGGGAGTGCAGAATTGATAGCACTCGGGGACTCAGCCTCAGAGAAGAGCGCTGGCAGTGAAGAGCCCAGTACAGTCACAGCTTTGCCCCCCACTCATCCCCTGGAAACCACTTACCACAACCTGTGTGATGCTGCCACATACAAGGTAGAGTAGTTTTACGGTGGCTCATTTAACCTTCACAAAGTGGAATCTTTATATTTCTTTTGAGTTGTATGAGGAAAGTGAAAAGTGAATACATTTCCAATATAACTTTATAGGAATAGGATATACCAGATATGATATTAGAGGATATATGTAGAAATGAATTGAGATGGGATGCAGAAGAAAATACTAATATATCTATAGATATTTGTAATGTCTGTATGTATGATGTGAATTCAATTAGATGTAATTTTCCCTCCAAAAATGACCTGGTTCCAAACTTTATTTGGTAGCACCATGAGCTTGAGCGCCTGGCAATCCACGAGAGCAAGAACCTGGAAGGTTCACAGAGAGCAACACTTGGCAGGAGTCTGGCTGTGATTGGGGAGAGGGATCGTGCTGTCAGGCTGCTACTTGATGCAGATGCATCAAATCACCAGTTTTATACAGATTGCCTCAGGGCCTGCCTTCTGGCAGCCACCCACCACTCCGCTCAGGCCCAGTCTACCATCAAACTAGTCGCCACCAACCTCATTGCAGCAGGAAATATCTGGGAAGGTGAGCAAGTAGCTCCAGGATAGGATTGGGAAGTGTATGTGCTTTGCTCTTTGATTGTATGCTGTGAGTACCCCCAGAATCATTATTCTACGGAGTTTGATGATATGCTCCCTATTTCCAGGTGTTGAACTGCTGTGCCTGATCAGTAAGGCTGGGGATGCTTGCCGATATCTGCAGTCATATGGCCAGTGGGAGAATTCTGTCTGGCTGGCTAAATGTGCACTACCAGTGCAGGAATCAGTTGACATAATAAAAAAATGGGCACAGCATCTTATTAACTCCGGCAACAAGGTCAGGATCTGAAACTATGTATTAGAATCATAATTACCTTTATTTTATTGTGTTATAGGATAGTATAATAATGATTATATTAGTGATCCTTGAAATAATAAAATTATTAAAAATAAAAATATTAATAGCAACAATAAACCATCTGTTACAATGCAACACTCACAGGTAGGCATAATTTTGACACCTCCAAAGTTTTTTTTTTTTTTTTTTTTTTTTTAGTTATTTTGTTGTAGAAAAGATGGGAGACATAGAAAATTAACAAAAATTATGGCTAAGTTAAGATAACAGAACATGAAAAGCCACAAGAGGGAGGGTAACAGATACTAGTATTGGATCTTCATTTTTTGTGGTCAACAAACAGCAACTAGTCATTGAGAGATGGGATATCATGGGACCTTTTCCTTTTTACACATGATGAAGTAAAGAAGAAAAAAAAGTATTGAAACTTCAGTCAGTATGTCTTGTCTCTCTGTCTTTATGCAATAGGTTTACAAACTGAAAATTGTCTCACTGCAAATTATTAAATTACAGGACCAGGGAGTATGTGCATTGCTATCAGTAGGAAGCATAACAGCAGCCATAGAACAGCTGGTACAGCAGCACTACCACCAGAGAGCAGCTCTGCTGCTGGCTGCAGCCCTGCAGCTGCATTCCCTGCCCGGCAGCCAGCACCATGGCTCCAGCCCATCCTTAGGCTCCACAGGTTCTCAGTCGGGCTCCTCCCCCATCATCTCGGCTCCTGTGTCCATGGCTTCCCTAGCAGAGAACATCCATCGGTAGGGCTCCTCCAGTTGCTTTTTTTTTGTTCTTTCAATTTGTACAAGGGAGTGATTTTGTAGCAGTATTGCAAATGTGGCTTTCTTGTTTTATCTTTTTATTTGTAAAAGAAATGATATTATCAGTTCTTGACTTAGGAAAAGGTTTGATTATATCATAATATAGATTACCCTCATGAATGCCTCCCCTTGCAGGAAGTATGTCCTTCACCTGTTCAGCTTGGGGAATCGACCTGCAGTTTCCCACTTCTGCCGTCTGATGGGGGAAAAGGGACACAGCCTGCTGCAGGAGCTTGATTCTCTGCAGTAGATGTGATAAGCTGGTCTCACCTTGATTTTATTGGTATTATTTCTTCTCTAAAGAGGTTTCTTATTCATTGAAATTGCCTTTTAGCAAATGTATTGTTTAACATATAATTTTTCTGTTATATTCACCCATACCCCCACTCTATTTATTTTTCACTTCTTAATTTTAATCACACACACACGTTGAAGTCACTGAGTACTACCTTCACTATATATTTCTCTTTGACACATAAGATAATCTCTGAACTTCTAGGTTTCTGCCTGGAAAGAGCATCATGTGTTACTTGTGGCCAAATATTACAATAGTAAAGTCAATCTATCTATCATGCAGTGCTGTTTGATAAGAGATGGTAGTTTCTGAGTTTATTGTTACAAAAAAAAAGATACGCAGTCAGATTTCATTCCTAACTCTTTCAGGATGTAAATATATTTAATATAGTCTTTGATGTTTATCTCCTCATGCCTGACCCCTCAGTGCTGGATACCAATAAACCTATCATCTCCATTCTTCTCATTTGTATTATGTAATACAAGCTGGCTAGTTCTTTTGCTCCTGCTGAACACTGCATTTCTGCGTTTCAAACAGAATCAAATCCAGTTTGATTTATAAGAGTGAACTGAAACATTCAGTCTTCTTCACATGCAACACGTGTGGCTAAAAGTCACACTATTCTTTTTCATACAAAACAGATAATAATTGCATGTAGTATACACTAATGATAGAAACATTGTGTAAGTCTTTATATCTTATTTGTTTACTTAGTGGTGAACAAAACATTTTCAGTAAAAGGAAGACTACATTGTTTACGACTTACAGAATGCTAAGCCATAGGAATTGGCATTTTCCCTATCTGAAGAAAACAAGCCTTAGTGCTATTTCTTTTTGGTTTACTCAGTATTTACTGAAGTGATGTCTGTGTAGGAACAGCAGGCAGGTTGCTCATTAGCCAGGTGAGGAGGGATCAGGGAGGGGGAACATTTGTTGATGACTGGCAAATGATTAGGTTCTTAACATTCCATTCCACTCCTGAATATTTTACAGACACACACAGACCCCTTCCTCACATTTCCATTGCTCATATTTATTTATATATATATATATATATATATATAAATAAAATTTATCTATCTATCTATCTATCTATCTATCTATCTATCTATCTATCTATCTATCTATCTATCAGGTACGCACAGATCCCTTCCAAAACACACTTCTACATATACATGTATACTTGTGTACCCTTACCCTTTTCTGTCATTCCCAGATATAATGAATGATGTATAATTATTTTTTACTGTTTTGTAATGTTTATACATATTGTACTTAGAATTGGAACTATGAAAAGCCAAAGTATTACTTTAAGACTGTTACATTCCCAATTATATTTCCTATCCTTAAAAAGAAAAATATATATGTACTTATTGTGAAGGTCATTGCCAAATATTACATTTTAATAAGAGAGTTTAATAAGAGTGCTTTTCAGTGATGAGAAAGCAAATGAATATGATGGTCTTTAACGCGTTAATGACGCGTGAGAAGATATCACATCAAGTGGTGGCAGGGTCAGCAGACGGTGACAAGATATTTTGTTGTGGCTATCCTCCTGGCAGGTGTGCCGGGTGATCGGGCATATAGCGCTTGGACGCGGCCAGTGTGGGCGAGAATCCTGAAGTGTTAAGCTTATCAATTTGAAATATCCTGGTGTTTCGACAATTGAGAGCCAAAATAGCCCATTTTGTTAACGGGTTAACACGTTAACACTGATTCATTACATCATCTTTATTGCCATCACATAATAAGTATGCTTTTTTTTTTACACCCTAACACCCTATATAGTGTATTATCTTTGGCCTTTATTATTCCCCTATGTACAAGCAATTAGTTTCAGACATATCTTAGAATGGTTAATCTAGGGGCTGCACTCTTTGATATGAGAAAGACAAGATGAAGACATTATATAAGAAAATTAGTTTGGACAGTCTGCAAGTTTGTAGCAAATAGATCTTGTCTCTTCCACAATAAATGTACCCCCTGTAGCATACAGCGGGTATGCCTTTCTGTAAGGAGCACTGGTATTTGAGCCACAAGCTAGAACACAGTTGGTGATAAGAAGACATCCAGTCTGGGAAAGCAGCAATGCTCCAAGCCAATCCCTGAAAGAGTGCTGTCAAGCATAGGCCATCAGAATCATTTTTGACTTTGACATCGTAATATCATCATAATGAAATGTTAGCATTACTTTATCAAATCCATTGCATATGCAACTAGGGATCTGCAATTAAGATTTAAAGTTAATAATAGGTTTCAATACAATTCAGGTCTGTATTTGTCACTTCATATATTCAAGATAGTACAGATCTTTATGTTGCCTTCTAGTGTGTTGTACATCATGATTCAGGCCAAATAACTCTTCATCGCTAATCAAGATGTGCTGATATTTAGCATATTTAACACGAGGAAGCTCTGCTAAAAGGTGAACATTCACATTTTGTTATAATAGATTAGGCATTTTTACACAAACCTAAAGCATACCAGTATATAAATAAATATACATATTATATAGCACTGACTATGTAAGCATATTAGGAATTTGCCCTTTATATTGTAGTGATAGCCCCTTCATGCTCTAGTCTCTTGGATTTTGGTAGAGACCTCAAAAATAACCAACTTGACTTTCTAAGGCCAACATAACATACTTAATGCCTCCATTTATGTGGATGTGACATATCTTAAATGAGGCAAACTATCTTGGAAATACAGCATGATGGATATCTAAAGGATGCTGCTTCAATTTTACACAGCTGTAACAATCTATAGTGTGAATATAAGCTTTCACGAAGGTCACAGCATTCAATTTCTGAATGTAGAATTCTGAGTGACAGAATTAACTATGGAAATTCCAGTTGAAATCCATTGCTTTCATATAGTAGTTTACTTTGTGGGTAATGTCAGTTGCAAATTTTACGTCATACTTTCTTATTCCATTCAAACAGCTTTTGTACCAGTGAAGATTAGAGCATTTGTGATTAGCTATGCCATCATTCTAAAATATCAGGGGATTATTTTATTCATCTAAGAAGGTAAAGTCAGCATCACAGAATCCATCTAGTTGGATTTATCTGAAATTAACTTATGAATAACAACTTGTATGAAAATATAGATCCATATCATTAATCATTTTAACATCCGAAGACAAGTTCTTAACATAGATTGAATTTAGTAATTTTCTGTCCCAGTTCAGGTACCCAACAACAGAAAGCCATTTTCTATTCATGCTCTAAGTAGAACAAAATGAATGAATTCCAAACAATCATGGACAAGGCATTTTAAACATACAAAATAATATCAGGTTTATCTTTCAGACTTTACGAGAGTTTGAGGTTGTCTTCTACAGCCGAGATCCATCAATCAAGGTTTTAGTACTATAGTTGGCTATAGTTATCATGGTCAAAGGTTAAAGAGAGGCATTTACATGTAAACAATGCTTACCTGTAATAAGGGAGCATTATCATTCTTCTAGTATACTTGGCCACCTTATCAAAGTTTCTCTGATGATTATGACACCAGACTTTTTGAGGCTAAGGTAATAAAAATTAAATGTACCCTAGAACCACAATTTGAAGATGTCTGACCATAAATTTTTAGTGTATGGCAGTCATGGAAATCAAAAGATGTTTTCTCAGAAAAAAATTGTGAAAGTTTGGTTTATCATTTTCAAAGTTTTGACACTATTTTCATACAAGAGTAAGATAAAACAATGTAGTAATACCAGCTTATTTGAAAGCTGAAAGGATAGTTCTGGAAAGAATAGAGATTCCATCTACTGAGCTGTGTGATTATTTTTGTGGTATATCAAATATATGCTATAAGTTTACTCTTAACTTATCGGTTACAAAGATTCCTTTCATTTTTGTTGCATGAGAAATTGCAATCCAAGAAGAATAGAATTATTAGTTATTTTTTTTAATAATTAAAATACTGGAGACAATCCAATTCCAGTAATACTGGAAATATTTTGGACCAGAATTTTGTGAAAATTCTTTCTCTGTAACTTTTTTTTTTTTTTTTCAATTTGCCAAGGTGATACATGGGTAAAATGTCCTTATTGAACAATTATTATTGAGAGTAGACATCTTTCAAATGAAGATGAACTCTGATGCCTAAAGTGAATTAGTAGCTTATTTTCTAAATTACTGTAGTCATATAGCTTTGCTCAGCAAAATTTACTTAGAGACATCAGAAATGGAGAAACTGCAATCAAAGCTTCGTAGTTACAAAGTTTTACTCACATTTATCAGATTCTGACATTACATTGATGTTTCGACAGGCTCTTATACATGTAACAGAAGGCATATTACTGTGGTGTTTGACCCATTGTTTCAAAGAGTACATGTATACATGCACCATCCATTGCGATAGATTTTAATTATTATTATTTTTTTTATAACCCATATGGTTAAAAAGGTGAGGTCAGGTAGGCCTACATAACTCCTTGGTGACTAAAGGTGGATGGAACAAATAAAATAAATAAATAAAAAATCATGGTGGACAGTGCATGTCCTTGGTGTCAGTGGGATAAATTTATTGTTCTGCTCGAGTTTTATGATAAGATTTAACATTTGATTGATTTTTATAGTGATTTTACTTGTTTGCTTACTTTAGGTATATGGAGATTAAATTCTTTGAATTTGATACAAAGTTACTGCTATGCATATATAGAGGACCATGTATATAATGAACTATTTGTTGATTGCAAAGACAGGAAAATAAGATAGCTTTTGAATATATGGTGCAAATTTCCAAACAGAATATATCTTTACCATACTTGCTAGTGAACATTACATATATATCATATTATATTATATTATATTGCATTGGAATATAAATCCTACACATGCTTTGCTATATTGGTGCATAATGTAAGAAACAGGTAATCATATAATTAATGAATTTTATTTATTGCAGTCATAACTCAGGTAAAGTAAAATTGAAATGTGTTACATTATGAAGCATGTGTGTATCATGAAAAAAAAATGGAATAAAGAACCTATCACAAACAGAACTTGTATATTTCTTAAGCATGTGACAGACTTTCTTCTGTATTTCCCATGTAATTATAACTAAAGCAATTATCATATTAAACCAAATTTCAGGCTTCCATTTTTGTATGTAGAACTAAAAGGAAGTAATAGTACATATATATAGTACTGGTTTGATGTAAGCTGCATATATTGGAGTAATATATAATGATTTTGTAAATAAATATAAATACTTAAATAAAGCCCTCATTTCTTGCACTCCTATTCGTCACAGGGAAATGGCGAGACAGTGAGAGTGGGAGGAGAAAAATCTGAAATTATGTCCGAGAGAAGCAACAGAAAAAATTCAGGCCTATCAAACACAAAGGCCTTCAATATAATACAATACCTTATTCAAATTTTATTTCAGAAACTTGACATAATAAAGCACAAGCATCAGATAAATAAAAAAAGGGAGACACTTGTAAGCTACCTCTCTCCCTCTCCCTCTCTCTTGTGTGCGTGTGTGCACATGTTAGTTCTGTAAGACTGTTTAGAAAAAAAAACAGTTGGTATTAAGATTTAATAGAGTGGTTCATGGGGAAAAGAAAGATGTCTTGATTATATTTTATTAAGCAAGATGAGCCAAAGGCATTAAAAGTTAAGATCCCTGAATAAGGTGTTGGTAAAAGAAGACAACCAATTCTTGATGTGCTCTGGCAGGCCTCTTCATGGCAACCTTGAAAGGGCTCCTCTTCTCCTCCACAAGGTGCCATCCAAACAGAGGGGTTTCAGCACAATGCTTCATACTCGGTAGCCCTGCCATGAAGAGGTCTACAAAGGCATCTGCAAGGCGTGTATTATTTCAGCCTTATACATCATAGACTAAATACTGTAATGGATGAATCATGTAATTTTTAAATAACCAATATAAAAAAATATAGGAATCCAATAAAAAAATTACTTATACCTTCAATAGAAACTTTTTTAGAAACTTTTTTTTTAACTATAAAAATCTTCAACTCTTATATAACAAATAGTAATTAATGATAAAGCCAGGTAAGAGTAATGCTTTATTACCAACTACTGTAGTATTTAGGAGTACTCACATCAAGTCAGGTTGTCTGTTGGTCAACTAGTCACCAAGTGCATCATGGATTGCGTCAATTATCTTATTGACTTTCTTCTCTGAATCAACGTAGCCATCACCATTCTGTGTGGGGTAAAGATGCAAATTTGATTTGACTACAAAAGCTTGTTCTCTATATTACTTGAGTACCTTTAAAAATCCTAATATCAGACACCCAAGTATCATTTCATTTGCCTCAACTTTAACAGTTTAGTTATATAGTTACCTTCTTGCTATGGACCAGTTGATCTCCTACAGTTATTTCAAAGTAACCTGTAGCGGAACGAGTGGCTTCGCCATGCTGTAAGAAATTGCAATATTTAGTTGTACTGATGCAGCTCAATCAATTTCCTATCAACTCTAACACCTCTCATCTATTATCAGCTGAAAAAAATCTACAACTGGCAATGTGATCTACACAGTAAACAGTGCATGGAATTATGCACTAATGATCATTAAGACATTTTTCATCTCTGTTGCAAATAGAAAATAAATTAGCCATTTTATACAGAATTAATATACGAAAGGCATTACTTCAGCTGTTGGTCAGAACTAAAATATTATTCTGATATAGTTTTGTTAAATTTAATTGCATTTGCTTAAAAACAGCCCATTAGTAAAACCAATACCTGGACATTACTCTACAGTTGACAGCCTTAGACCAACATTCTAGATCATATGATTCCAACCCACTTATTGTGGATTGCTATCTGTCAGCAAATGGTTCACGTGGGCTGGAGCTTTCCTGAACAAAGTTGGTCCAAATTCCATCAAACTAGTATGTACAGCATGTTGTGTATATTTTAAATCTAGAGTGTAGAGGCCACAGACATTATTATTATTATTTTTTACCTTTCTCTTCAAGAATTGAAGACACTTGTAAGAAGTTAACAGCACACATAATTTATATATCCCCCCCCCTAACAAACCTGCTTTAACAGGTTTTCCAAGCTCGTTGGAGGAGGAAAGTGGGGTGCTGACATACACTAATAGCTTGCAATGGAAAAGAATAGGTTCATGGTTGTCATATACAGAACATCTATGCCTATCCTTCTAATCTGCATGAAAATATCTGTTCTGTAAATAATAAAATATACAATACAATTGGCTAATGCTATGTACAAGAAACGATAGCATTTACTTACAATAACCAGTTTGTCTGGAAATTCAGCTTCCAGTTCCGTTTTAAGCTTACGGAACTTGGGGGCGTAGCCTCAGGCACCGCTGGAAGATAAATAAAGGTAAATAAATAAATAAAAACATTCTTCAGAATTAACGTAATTCAAGCAGTGAGTTTTGATGTCATGACACTACCAGTTCGCAGTCAGTGTATTTGGTAAACTAGGGAAGAATGCTATGTTACGTAAACATGCAATCAGAAATCCAACAACATAAATGCTCATGTTTGGCCGACTGAAATGTCCCATTTTCACCTTAAAATTCAACGTTATCTTGCTTCGATCCATTGTTTTTGGTTTTGTTTCGTTTTCCCTTTGCCCGGTCAATAACCTCCCCTCAATGTTACCCCCAACGAATCCGCCATTTATGTAACAAAATGCGATCATGTGCTTCCGTTCTCTATAGCGGAGACTCAAGCATAATGGAAAACAAGACAATTCCACTATACATGGAAGTCAGTTTGGTGAAGGAAACAACAGATCGGTTACATTTTGATTCCACAACCTTCAACTGGGTTAAACTACCAATGGTCAAATAACAGGTGCCTTGTCTTTTGTTTGGAGTGGAGCAAGTCATCCCCAAGTGCGAGATCTTTAATACTTGGTTTAGAACAAGATGAGAAGTCAACTGCAAATGCTAAAGGGGTACTGGTAAGCTTTACGGCACACAAGTATGCACTTTACTTAAATATATAATTGGTAAATAGTAGGCAATATAAGGCAAATGATCCGACTTACACAATAAGCAATGGAAATTCTTTTTGGTACTAGATATTTACTGAAAAGTGGGAGTGTACGTCAACCCACAGATCGGTATACAAACTAATAAGGTATCAAATTCCTGGTAGAAAGGGTTAAACTTTTTAGTTCCGATATCTCGTCTGGACAAACACAATAATAAAATGGCAACAACTGCACAGGTTTTTTGGCTGCAGTACAATTGCGGCGGCCTTGCTTAGCTAAGAAGGATCCTGAGTTTACAGATAGATATGTTATTGGGTTATTTATCTTAAAACATAAAATCGGTTTCTATAACCATAACGAAATAAAGAATGAAGATATTTCATTGCAACATAAACAATACACTTCGGAATGGTGGTTCTACTACTACTGAAGCGTCATAATTATAATCGGACATGAAAGGTTCTTACTGCAATAAATATGAAGTCAGTTTTAAAGCGACCTTTATCTAAATGGTCATAAAACAATATCCAAAATTTATTAGGGCTTGCTACATTGTCGTTCATATATATATGTCCTTTGAAGCCATAAATATTAAATCTTTACTCACAGCAAGGACTTGGAAATAGTCCAAACACCTGAAGCTTACCAATACACCACTTTAATTTGAAGCTTTGTCATGGTTGCTGAAAACGCACGTCTGAAGACCCCAAACAGCTTGCCGGCTCCTTGTCGCACCGATAACAAGACAGCCCTCAACACTGCCTTCGCGACTGCTCGCCGAGTTGCTCCGCACTCCTATTTATAGATTTCTATTCAGTTGCCAACGATCACTTTTCGTCATATTAACGGAAGTGCGCTATGAACCACACAAATTTTGTTATGGAAATACCCTCGCCTTACCTAAAATGCGAATCTTAAGGATACCAAACCAATGCGAACTTCTTTTTTCCATTTCATACTCACAGCGATCATAGCAGAAAAGGTCAGTCAACACGCAGTTCTACCTAACGAGTATTTGTAACACATACCTATCAGGTAGACTACCAACACATTCCAAGCAAATTCCCACTGTAATCCTTACGTTTCAGAATCATGATTGCTTCCTCTGAGTGCTATTAAAAATCATACTCAAACCGCAAACAAATATGAAACTTCAACCTAGAATGGTCATGGCAGTATTTTAATATAAACAGTACTGCCCTTCCCCTTCATACAGGACCGTGTGGCCTAATGGATAAGGCGTCGGACTTCGGATCCGAAGATTGCAGGTTCGAGTCCTGTCACGGTCGAAAATATATTTTGAGAATTATGTACTCCTACAAAACTGGCTCCCCCCCCCCCCACATAAAAGAAAAAACATTAACAAAGTTGTGAACACCAATATAAAGTGATGTTAATAACTTGCTACCTAAAACCCTTTCGATTTCCTCTATTTTCCAGTTTCTTCAAGCCCTGTTTCTCCTTCCTCTCTTGTCCCTCTCTTTTGCTTATCTACAATTGTTAGGGAAGAGCTCATGCAAGCTTTCGGTTACCTATTGTTAACATTCCGAAGAAGTACACTTAGACGTGTATTGTGTTGTTAATTTTTTGTGTGTGTGTTTGTGAGAGACTGGGTGGTAAGGTGGGTGAGAGGGTAAGAGGGTGGGTGTGAGAGTGAGAGGGTAAGAGGGTGGGGTGTGAGAGTGAGAGGGTAAGAGGGTGGGTGTGAGAGTGAGAGGGTGGGTGTGAGAGTGAGAGGGTAAGAGGGTGGGTGTGAGAGTGAGAGGGTAAGAGGGTGGGTGTGAGAGTGAGAGGGTAAGAGGGTGGGTGTGAGAGTGAGTGAGTGTCTGAGAGAGAGATAGATAGATAGATAGAGAGTGTGTGTTTGTGTGTAAATATATGTATGTATGTGTGTGTAAGTGTAAGTATGTGTGTATGTGTGTGTGACGATTCAAATTTAATATTATTGATTTCATTCTTTTAACAACAAGTAGGATGGAGGTCCAACATGAAGCTGAAGATGTAGCAGATGACCACAGAGACATGCGAGGGAAAGCTGATTGTACCTTACAGTTTTTAGCTCTAGGCGATTTGACTGTTACCTATTTCTCGCTGTACACTTTTATTTACATTTTTATGACCTGAAACACCGTTTTTCTCTTCGTTCACATCAACTCGAGCCAAACTAGCTACCAATGAGTTGACGCTGCAATAAAAAGTACACTGTAAAAAGAGGTACAGGGGGTGGCTGTACAAGAAGAGGATAGCAAAGGGAGGGTATCAGATTGATTTGGGTAAGACCGCGCCGTCACCATGACCGCAGAGGATTCCAGACCCGAACCCTCGCCCGGAGGCTGGAATCCATCTCGCACCTGCGCCTCTTAGCTCCTCCTTGATGCCATGCGTGTTATATTCGCATCCTTTTCGTAGAGGAACCTATTCACAGAAGTTCAAATACTAGCACAAAAAGTTCTTTTCACTACTTGGTCAATTTCACGCCTTTAAATGACTTCTGTTCTTATCAACTGCAGTTTAAGAAGTTTTTTCATGGATTTTCTTACAGTATGGAAGAGTTACGTAACACTGATATTTTAAATTAGTCACGAAGTTATTTTAGAGAAACGTGTCCCTTGGAGGAAGATTTGTTTGTACTGGAGAAGGAATCGGTGGATATATCACCATCGTTACACAATTTCTTAAAAATATCTTCAGTGTAAATCTAAATTACATCATTTTGGAAATTCTCTACCCAAACACTTATGTCACATAGGATCAATTTCTCTTTCCATATATATGTATATGGGAAAGCTGGATACGGACATGCTATATTATCATTAATATACTTTTTTTCCTTAAATGTATTTGATACTCTGTCCGACTGTTTTGTGAGATAATAAACGGAAAATATTTAAATAAAGTAAAAGAACGCAAGTAAACCAGTCATGATGATAGTACTTGCCATAAGTACTTAGTACCCATCCTTAAATGGCGCCAGCGGTCACCTCTGATTCAAGGTCATCGCGTAGCACCCAACAATGATAGCTTACAGCAGTGAAAAGGGGTGTATTTGCCTCAGCTTCACTAGTCGTGTTCCACTCTGTGAGAACAAAATTATATTGTTTGCTCAATAGAGGGAAGGTCGCGTAAAGAAGATACATTTATTGACAATGTTTAATGAGTATAGATATTCTTGCTAGTTCAGTAGGTTCAGTAACCTGCAAATCTTTAGTGTGGGTCTAGAAATGTACATAAATTAGGAGTTTGAAGTCTTCGTGGAAAAATTTGAGCACATTTCATCAACCGAATTCGTTTCCTAGACCCCTAAACGAAGAATTTATGCGCATGAAAACAGAATAATCGATTCTATACTAGAATTTCATTATTTTCATTGTTGCTATTGTAATGTATCTTTTACCAATTGTAGTATAATTGTAATCTGGTAGTGACAATCATTGTCATTCGGAACATTAACATCATCGGAACCTACTGGAGTTATTTTCATTATTTATGTTGTCTTATTTGTTCAGAAGAATCCATCTCTCATTTTCTCCTGCCTATACAGTAGACACGCTAATTCCATACACAAAATGCCTCAAGCGTGTCTGAACAACACTTCGGAAATTTCCTTCGTCAGAACGGCATCTTAGTTCATGTATAGGTCCACTGAGCCCCAAACCCCGGAGAGTAGAAAAACTATGTCCTGGCCCCGTGATGCAAAAGTTGAACTAATTAATGGTTATTGATTATTTGCAGGGGAATGACTTTATATATTAACTGTTCCATTAATATATAAGGCTCAGGAGAAAGTCAGTCCTCTATAGAGTCAAGGCAAATGTTGGTTGCGCAAGGCACGTCTTGCTTGCTGTTACATATCTGACGTCAGACAACAAAAAGTCCAGAAGTTGTAGCAAGCACGCTTAACAAGGCCACCAACCGGTTCTAAAGCTTGAATTGCTTGTAAGAAAACCGTGTTCTGTTGCAACCTTTACACCACGTGCCTATGACACGGAGTTTTTCCTACTCTTTGGCTTTGGGGTTCAGTGGGACCGGGACCCAAAAAGTAAAGAGAACTATGAGAAAAGTGAGCATGAGACATAAGTGATATTCAGTCACGTAAAAGATACTCTGAGTAAGGAACTAGCCTGTCCACTGGACACTTACATCTGAACAAACAATATCAGATTTTTTTCTAATAATGCTAGTAAGTTTTATGTTAATATCAATAAAAAAAATGATGATAATTAACATTTATCATAATACAAGGACATTGATGATGACGCTAATAGTAAAGTTTTACAAAATAGCAACCGCAACGATGTTACTATTTCATTGAAAATACAAGCTTATTATAATAATAACACTATTAATAAAATGAAAAGGCATATCGTCTGCGGCAACAACAGTAGTATGAATAATGAAAAATTATAAAAATACTAATAATGATAATAAAAGACGCTGGTGATGGAGATGTGACTAATAATACTATAATAACAATACGGATAATAATACAACATAACGAGGACGAAGATACTACTACAACGAAGGCGTCTTACTAGCATTAACAATAACATACTCATAGTAATCAGTTATAATAAAAATGGGAGCCAGATAGGAATAAAAAAAAATATATATATATATATATAACTTACTGGTGTTTCCGACCTATATAAAACTTTCCGCTGTGGCTGGGAATTTCATGGATTTTCCACAAAACTTTATAAACACACGAGATAGAAAACACTAGTATCTATACCTGTTTGTAAGAAACAGTTATGAATAGTTACGGTTATCTGGCAGTAAAGATGATAATGATAATGACAATTATGATGGTAGCAATAACAATAGTGGTGGCTGTCTTATTAGTTATAAATAATCACAGCAACAATGACAGCAATAATTAAAATATTGCAATCATAAAGAATGCCATCTGAATAAGAATCACTAGTAAATTTTCGAGTATAGTAATTATTTTTCGTGTTTTTCATTGCCGAGTTGCAACGCAGTTGATTTTCATATATTGATCTTGTATTCATTTCCACCAAATGATTCTTTTACTTTTTAAAAGGTGATTAAAGGCGCATTTACCTTTAGATATTCGCATTCTTACTTCATCGTATCCTTTAACAGATAAGCATTAACTTATAAGGATTTGATAAAATAAACCATATCCGTTCTGCGGCAACATCATTATTATAGACAAATTGAAACATGATCTATTACCAGCCGGAACTACCTACCTGCTCAGTTTTAGTGTTTACAAGGAATGATTAGAATACAGTGCAATCTCAATATGAGGGAAGGAGTGTCAGACCGATAGTATGGATGAGCCTTTCCCAACCAGGTCCTCTATCGTTTTCTTTCGTGGACCAGTCTGAGTGAAACATGTGCTCCGCCTTTGGTGGCTGGCAGCGAGAAGAGTTTTCCCAGTGTTAGAACATTGAAATCACATTGTTTCAGCTGTTATTGGAGGGATAATATACGCATACTTAAATAGAAGCAGTCCAGAATGTGGATGAATTGACTGATAATTATTATAAATGATCTTACCGCACACATCGAGCCTTGATAATGGACACATGATATAATTCATTAACATGATTATTGATGGTGTGTAACCCTTTTAGCCTCTTATTTTCACAGAGATCGGAAGGTATAAAGATCCATACTTTTCGTGAAGTATACGATAATATGTAAAATTCTCACAGGACTCACTTTCTTTAAGACCCAGTTTCTTTAGCCTCTAAATTCCTTTCTTCAATATTCGATAGTTGACGTTCTCAAATGTACTGGTCTATCAAGACAAGTTTATCCCATTGCGAAACTCTGTGTATGCTTTCCAATATATTTTCATCAATGTAAAGTATAGTCTTTACCCATCACACCAGCGGCGTTATATTGACAATGGGGTTCCCAATTAGAAACACAATTGTTATGTATGTCATCCTTATATAATTTGTATCGTACATCCGGACTCTGCGTTCTCACAGATGGCGGGACTTTACCTGGCTTCAGTCTACAGCCGGAATGAATCGGAAACAGTATACCTACGTATGAGCGCATAGATAACTTGTTACTATAAATTCCTCTGTCCACCCCTCTTCGTTCACGTCTTAACCAGTAGTACAATGAATGTGTCATACAGCCAACCCATATCCCCTGTTCAGCCTTTACTTAATATATAATTAACACATGAATCAATAAAGGTTTTATACATATAAACATTAAGTAAAAAGACTACGAGGGGGCGCCCGGGATTGAACCGGGGACCTCTCGATCTGCAGTCGAATGCTCTACCACTGAGCTACACCCCCGACACGAAAACGGAGGAAGCAGAGAGTTTTCAAGATTGCGAACGATACCTAGAGAATTTTAAGGAGAGCCAAAAACAAGTTGGAAAGAAGAAAGAACCTGCAAAACTGCCCAGACCCGGGATCGAACCGGGGACCTTTAGATCTTCAGTCTAACGCTCTCCCAACTGAGCTATCTAGGCTACGTTAGGGAAGGAAATTGTGCATTTATTGAACTGCAATTGCTTCTGCGTTACGTTTACGATCTACCATAATATACTTTGTTTTACACTTGAGCAGCATGCGCCCCGCAATAACTGAGTTACTATTTCTGTCATAGGAAAACAAACAAACAATATAGCAAAGACAGAAGGAAAGTCGAGGAAGGGGGATGAGGAGCAACGGGAGGGGTTGGAGGGAGAGGGAGAGAAAGAAGAGGAAAGAGGGAGAAAGAGAGCGGGAGGGGAGAGGGAGAGTGGGAGGAGACGGAGATAAGCGAGAGTGGGAGAGGAAGTTGGGTGAGAGGGAGAGAGAAAGGGAAGGGAAAGAGAGAGAGCGAAAAGGGAGAGGGAAGGAGAGAGTGAGAGGAAGAAAAAGCGAGGATGAAGAGAGGGGGGAAGATGGAACTGATAGCGAGGAGATAGATGAGAGAGACAGGAAAGATGGAGGGATGGAGGGAGGGGAGACGAAGGGGCCAGCAGTATGATAAATAATACCCCAGGAAATCCCACACAGGCTCAGAGATAAGGAGGGAGAGAGAGCGGGTGTGAAAAAAGGAAT
>BOPN01000020.1:427357-432357 GCA_017312705.2 Penaeus japonicus | reverse complement strand
TTAAGATCTTGCTGAAAAACAGGCAAGGCACTGCGGATTTTCAACCAAAGGACACTGGGCGAAAAGTATCTTCAACATCAAATGTACCAAATTCATTGACTTCAAGGCTTTTGATACTGTGTCGCACACGAAAGTCAATGCCAACTATATCGGTCAACAACAGTATAGGGGAATGGTTAGGCGTTTGGCTACCTTCTGGTGGTCCACCCTACTAATATCCGTTCTTACGGTTGAAGAACTATTCGTCAACAGATCATTATGGTTGTTTCTATCAACATTTCTACAAACGACGTTAACGAACGTCAATGCCAACTTTAGATAAATGGCGAAACACCTAGAACTCTCAAGATGAGAAACTTATTTCAAGATGAGAAACTTATTTAACCCTAATTGTCCTAAAATTCAGCAGGTCAATGTAGAAGACTTCAGATCCATGCCAGTAGTCTTACTACAAGAAAAACATTCCACATCAGATAAGGATATTTCAAAGAGTTTCCCTACTAGGAGCTATTCATGACTTCCATCACTGAGTAATTACTCACAACGAAGTATCATCAAGGAGCCTTAACTTAAACGAGACACGTTAACTGTCTGTAAAAATAGTGTGACAGTCATTAATACCTACCGACACCTAAATTCAAGACTGGAATCGTCTTCAACCTCTCCTCATCCAACCATCTACCCATGACGTTAACTGTCATCAAAAAATGGAAATATGGGTACCGTTAAACTAGACAGGACGGTGAAGATCTCAAATTGGGCATCTAATGCTGTTCTTCAACTACTTTATAATCGCCGATACTCCAAAACCCTACACGCGTGTTTTACTATTTTATCAAAATCATCCATTTTGATTTTTAACGTCGGAAGGGCTCCACGAAAGGTCCGAAACGTGAAGATTCTGATTCCGTTCCACTGATCTTTACAAAAAAAAAAGACTGGATCGAGCATCTACTGTTAGGCAAATTTCAGCGACAGCCAATGTGCAAAAATACAAACACTGAGTGAATGTATTGATAATTACAATACTTTAGAATTTACTGGCAGTTGTGATCTGTGATGTATAACCCCACACCCTATCCCAATATGTGTGCGAATAAATACATACATACATACATACATATATATATATAATGTGTGTGTGTGTGTGTGTGTGTGTGTGCGCGCATTTAGGTAATGGTTTACCTAGGATAGATTTTACCATGTCTATTACATAAGTACTGCAGGGCTGTGCAACATAATGTCAGCTAGTATACTGCTGCTAGCTAATAGTTGGTTATTTTAAAGGAGCAGAAAACAAGGTAGAATGTCACAAACACCTACCGTATCATTATGATGAGGAGGCGAAGAAGGGCTTGGAAATAGCTTTCGGGGCAAGGCTTAACACAATCTTCGATAGGCCTATTAACCGCTCCCCTTGTCATATTCGCTCCTTGGTCTTCGCCGTCGTCTTCGCATAGTCGCATCCCGAGTCGCATTGTTTTCGGATTGTCCAAACGCATTTTACGGGAGATACTATTAAAACGTTTGCGACGTCTTTCAGTAATGGCAAAGGCCTAAGGATACGGACGCATATTTTAATCACGGTAATCTTCACAAAAAGGTTACCGTCACAGATACTTGCAAAATCCATTTAAAACTAACAGGTCGAAAAGGGTTGCCCGCCCCCTTTGTGTATTATATCACGGCTACGCAACATAATTAAGTATGAAAAAAATCAAGAAACAGCTTGCTAAAATGTATAAAAAATTCGGTTGAAATGATGTGATCATATAATTTCCGTTATATTTCGATGTATAACAGGACGGCATACATGATTTTTTCTGAACAAAAAGTCTTCGATTCCACAATTTTCTTTAGGACTTCTTAGGAAAATGTCCTACACGCAGAAGGACTGTCATAAAATCGTCCTTACGAAAAGCGGGCAATAATACAGACCACACAGTGGCTGAGGCATAAAATAAATAGATCATTCTGCATTTGCAACAGATTCAACAATTACATTCAATCGGCAAATCTGAAGAAGCGTGCCACTAAACCCAACTTAACCATATAACGAGATGTACATCAAAAGGTTAGGGATAACAAACGTAGAAGAAATGAAAGTATCTCATATTCTTCATCTGACTGCTTAGGTTAGGTTAAATGGCACTAATCTTCTCCAATTTCACGCTATGTTAATTAAGAATTTTCCTAGTCCATAGTCCCATATGGGAGTTAAATACTCATAAATAAGATAATCAAATGCACTTTTATAATAATAACTGCCATCAGAAGTTAAAACTATTGTATTCATAAAGCACCTAGACTTTGGTGTTGTGGTTATCTATGTCAGTATTTTAGCGTTTATTTTCTATTGATATGAATATTCTGTAAATAGGGGCTGGAGAGGCACAGGTCCCTTGAAAGAGCCTCAGGTTCCCGACCGCTGGCATAAGGTGGTATCTTTGAAATGTCAGTTAAATCATACCAAACATTACACGTGTGTGTGTGTGTATGTATTTATATGTATACATACAGTATATGCATGTATGTATGTATGTATGTATGTATGTATGTATATACATATATATATGTGTGTGTGGGTGGGTATGTCGGTGTGGGTGGGTGTGTGGGTGTGGGTGTGGGTGTGGGTGTGGGTGTGTGTATGTGTATATGTATAAATGTATATGCATATATGTATATGTATATATATGTATATATTCGTATATGTGTGTATGTATATATGAGAGTGTGTGTGTGTGTACGTATGTGTGTGTGAGCGCGTGCGTGCGTACTCATGCTTATAAACATATGCGCGTCAAGGTATTACATAATTTGCGATTTTGAAGTGCAATTGCTTGGCAATATCAAACGGACGCAGTATATTTGCTGATTCCAAAGATACCAACTTTAATTGGCTGTGATATATTTTACAACTTGCAAGTAAAAAAACTTTCTTCGCGTGTTTTCAGGTCATATTCATCAACATTTATCATTATCTTTATTTCTAATCCAAATGCCCGACCATTTAGTGAATATAATGCCAAATGTCTAGATAACAACATACATAATCCTATGAAGCTGTAATACTATAGGTGATATTTTCTGCTTTCCATTCGCATAAAAAAAAACACACACACAGGTCGATTTACAAGGAATGGGCCAATTCCTCAACAAATCAATGTTTAGGGAACTGAGCTCGTTTTACCTCAATTTACCTACAATCAGGCATGGAAGCGCTCAGTTCCCTCTTTATTTGATTCTTTCTCTATGTATTGAACTACCTGTTACCTGAGTTTACAAGTGAGCAATGGATGGACATAAATTTTGGTCTATATCGTGAAGTTTAAATAGATCAATGAATAACAGGGTCGAAAAAGAAAGTTCCCCCAATATTTGACTACTGATAGACTACCAAGATGGCATTGTTAGAAATATATTATATAATTTTAGTTATCTGAAATGCCCCTTGTTGCAGAACTGATATACTACACGAAAATTAAGTAAATACATCTTTTAACCGGGCTTCTGGAAAAAAAATGGTGCAGCAAAGTTTAAGAGTAGGCAATCGGGTCATCTCGAGCAAATATGTAGCCCCATGACGTCATAAATGTAAACATGAACATAAAGTTGCTACATCTTCCTGGGGCTCCTGGTTATGTGGACAGAGCAGCTGTCAAATGGAAAATTAATCATATGGGCCGAAAGGATATCAGCATATCTTCCTAACTTTCGAACAAGAAAAATTATGTGAATGACTTAAAACAAATGATTAAATTCCTAACAATGAGCACGTAAGTAGAAATCACTGATACCATCGCTCAACAGAAAACGGGATACGTTTCCAAAATCTCGTTCAAAACACCAACCGCGATTTATATAAGTATTGTAAGCGGAAGTTTCTTTGGAAAGTTTTTATTAACCTACAAAACAAGGTATCAGTTACCTCTGACAGACATTTTAATTGACATATTTAAAACTATGATAGCGTCTCTGTAGTCGCAATATTAATGTTATTGCCTAAACTTTCTTTTTTATCTGAATTATGATATACCATAACACGAGCGTATGTGAGTGCATGTTTATCTGCACGTGCGCGCCTGTTTGAGTGTTTCTGAGCATGCTTGTAAGCAGACATGTGGATGTATAAGTAGACCGCATAAAGATATGCATTTGTAACCATAAATGCATACACACTATATAAAAATTATTTCATACTATTAGTAGGTCGCAGTAGAAGTACATGTAAGGACTAGGAACTGTGGAGTGAGCTCATGCATATAGTAGGCATATAGTTTAAAAGAGCCTGTCTTTCATTCTACCGATGTATCTGCTATGTAAATGCCCAATAATTTGAATAATAATTTTCGGAATTAATAATGTAACAATCTACAGAAATTACAAATGGATGTCCAGAAAACTCACGAATGGATTTTCAGAAAAATGACATCACATTCTAAGACAATCGTGCAATGTTAGTCTTAAAAGGACGAATGTCTTCGTATATTACGATTTCTTTCCATGATCGTGCATATTTTGTACATCACTAACTATGGCTTCTTATGTAACAAAATCTCATAATCACAATCAGTCCAATTTACAATCAACCGCTCCCCCACCCTCCCCATGCCTAGTATATATATCTAATTGTCTGAATTTGTTTCCTGAATAAAATCTTACCTTACACTGTCGGCTCAATGGTGTCAGCGAGATTTCACAGTGCAGATGATGCACAGTACTTCCCACTGCCGTGCTTCGTGCTTTCAACGCGCTGGTCAGCCTCGATAATCCTGAAAACGTCGAAGTAATTGCCAACACGCACTTTAGGAGCCGACCATTACCAAACTGCCTCGCATTCCAACCGTTTCCATAAATTCTAGCGTCTATTGTCACGTGATTATCTATTACAATTCTAATTGGCTCAATTAGTCCCTGAGGATAACGCCTACGGTCACGTGATGTCTTACTGCGATTCTAATTGGCTCAGTTGAGTTCCTGCGCACGCGCGGCGATTGCCA
>BOPN01000020.1:414857-419857 GCA_017312705.2 Penaeus japonicus | reverse complement strand
TCTTTCCTCTCTCTCCTCTCTCTCTCTCTCTCTCTCTCTCTCTCTCTCTCTCTCTCTCTCTCTCTCTCTCTCTCTCTCTCTCTCTCTCTCTCTCTCTCTCTCTCTCTCTCGCTCGCTCGCTCGCTCCTCAGTCGTTTCTCTCTCGCTTCTCTCTTTTCTCCCTCCCTCCCTCCTTCCCTTCCTCCCTTTCTCTTCCACCCACCTCTAAAAGCATAGAAGTATAGGACTTGACTTCACGTTTTGAAATGCCTCAATTCCATGCTTGGATCTCGTCTCCCCCAAGAGCTTCTCTGTAGATGTGGGTTCTTCCAAGGTCAAGGCCCTTTGGAATTTTCTGCCTGCCTCTCCTGCTCTTGAAACGCACACAAACACACATACGTACATATATATATGTGTGTGTGTGTATGTATGTATAAATAAATATGTATACACACAAACTTTGTGTGTGTGTGTATATATATATATATATATATATATATATATATATATATATATATATATATATATATATATATATATATATATATATATATATATATATATATACATATATGCAAATATATATATATATATATATATATATATATATATATATATATATATATATATATATACATACACATACACATACACATACATACAGATAATATGTTCTTAAGGTGTAAAATTACATAATGATGGTACAACGCATCTGATAATCATTTATTAGAATTTTATTGATAGAGACTCATACTTTTATTTAGTTTAAAACATCCAAATGATGACTTCACTATTTCGCCGTTCGAGAGCTGGTCATTACTTGTTCACCTATTTTAATTTGATTTTTTTATTATAAAGATTAGTTTAATAAATACTTTGCTAACAGCAAGGTTTACGCTTGAGCTTTTAATTGAATCAGTTAAAATGTAAAATAGATGGTAGCGTTGTCTAGAAGAAAAGAGTGTTCTGCTTTAAAGTTTATTCACAAGTCACTAGTATAAACACAATGTCAAAACGATACACTAGGTCAGGGCTACCGACACGCACGAGTATTAAGATATTTTGCCGGAGACTACTGCCCACTCGACTACTCTCTTCGCTTTTGACCCTACAAGAAGCCCTGGTACTGTGAGGGGCGTGTGGTGTGTCTCTACGAAGCATACATTTAACTAAACATTATAGACTTGACCTACTATGACCCGCTGGAGAAATTAACTTGGTCATCTCGAATCCTAAAAATGGTAAAGGGGTCTTCACACAACGGTAAAGGTCTGACAAGCTCTGACAGATAGGTGACCTCTTGAATGCAGCGTGTGCCTTAAGTTAGGTGCAGAGGCAAGTGTCTTCTTGAGACTCGTTCATCTTTGATGGGAACATACAATGTGTTTACACACGCTCCCAGTAGTTTAATGTAAGGTTATACTGTTTCAGGCAACAGGATGACAAGATGTCATTTATTTTTGTATAAGCAGAACACTATGCATAAAGAACACACTTTCTCTTTCTACCTCTGAACTTGTAGGTTCCCCATTACATATTTGATCATGAAGGGGGGGGGGGGGATTACAAAAACGAACCAAAGTCCGAGGAAAAGTGTTAGGCCGGCTGGGGTCTGGTGATAATGTCGTGAGGCGGAAGAGGCAGAGAGGCATGCAGACGAGGGGTCAGCCTAAGAGGCAGCAGCACAGGTCAAGGATTGACCTATCTTGTAGGTCATCTATTATATGTTTGGCCAGAGACGATATATAGCGTTTGTTTAGAGCGTGTAAGTAAATGACATTCCAGTATTGCAATATTAAGTGGTAATTCCCAACCTGTTTTGTTCGAGGCGTGAAGGTTTGGCTGGGGGTGGGACGTGAAACCTTAGTAAGCTAAATCCCTAGAAGACACTAGTGCCTCCACTTTTGTGAGACCGGATTTCAGTCCTCTTCTAGATTAGCAGATCAGACACAACCCCAACCATTTTATTATCTAGATAAAAAAATGTATCTGATAATGGTCACTGATCTTTTGACGATGGATATTAGTGAGAAAGGAATAATAAACTTTTTTTTTTTTAGGTGGGCAGATTTTTACTTGTTATTATCTTCCTTGTGTTGGCTCTCTTCAATGAACGACTAGCCTTTTTCTTGGTATATTGACTTTAGCTGAAAGCGTGACATTTATCACAACGTTGCCACCACTGAAAGTTGTGCGGTCATGATGGTCAGCGAGAAGTGTCAACTGAAGGAAGGCTAAAGTTTCTTCTCAGCATGTTTATTCTCTGAATATGTGCAGGGGAATTGGAAGTTCTAATCTCGAGAGTTAAGTCATGTTCCTCTGGCCCGAGTTCTAGACCTTGTCTCTCCATCCCATGTTCAGATCCCGTCTCACTAATGTGTTTATGGGTCTCTGTAGTCCAAATGTTGAGCGCTCTCTCTCTCTCTCTCTGTATGAAATCAAGGTCTCAAGAAATCTTGCAATTCTATTAGTCCGACTCAAACAATTCAGAACATCTTTGAAGAACGTAGGACGTAGAAATATCTTATTGATATTTCAGGATGTGAGTCACCATTTGCTTTTATAATGGGTATTATATGTCATTTTATGTTACATTAATTTCGACACATTCAGATGTTGCTATCTAAGCTAAACGAGAATTAAAAAATACCGGGCTTATAATACTTTACGTGAAAAATTAGAAAAACGTCAGTTTTATGATGACTGATACTGTTTGATCAGATTTTGTGTAAGCTTTTGACATGTCAAAAAAGATATCAAACTTTTAATTGCAGCATTTTTATATACTGCTTATCATTTACAGTGGATTACTAGTTTATTTTCAGAAGTAAAAAGTTCCCTACAAATAAGGATAGAAACAAAGATTTAAACAAAGTAAGCTTTCAGTAGCATACAATATTTTGAGATAAACAGAGAAAAAAATAGACGAAACCATGAAGACAGAAGAGAGACAACGCTAAGACTTGGTAGAAGGAATAAACTATATTGACCAAATGAAAGATTTTAAATATTGCCATTGAATTTTCCCCTTTAAGGATGCACATTAAGTAAAAGCTTTCTTACATTAGAGAAGGAGCTGTAACGGCTAAATTGAGAACTGTACTCTCAGACTGTTGCTAAATATGATGATGTTCCAGGAACTGACATTAATTAAGATTAAAAGCTTGAAATTAAAATTACATAAATATTACATAAATATTAAAGCAATAACAATTACACAACAAATCAAAACTTGTTGGTCACCGTGAATTCCTGCTGATGACCAAGAATGTGCTTATTCATACTAGATTCCAGATGTTGCGTTTCTGTTTACCATCATAATTATTCTCAGTACTTGTTTATTTACATATTTCACATATAACCGTTTGGATCTTTTTCAATGTCACTTGGTCTAACATTCAGAACACGAACTCAGGAAGTCAAATATAAAATTAGGTTTGATTGCAGTCACTGTGCGGATCAAAGAGTTGCAACAAATATTACAAAAGTTGAGAATTCCTGATTAAAGACAAACAAACCCCTTTGCAAAACATCAGACATTTTAGTTTCATGTAAATATTCTCAAAGGAAAAAAGTATTTTAATAAAAAAAACTACTTTTGTACAAATATGATGCAACTATGTGCAATGCAAGATATACATAGTAAATATAAACACTTGCAATGTATTTCTGTACTTATTTAGCCCCCTAATATGTGATTATTAGTGATCAACTACGGTATCCTGTGTCGACATATTAGATGGTATTCAGTGTATCTCGGGGTGGCTGCCCAACAGGAGCTCAAGAAGGAAAATGATGAAAGCCAGAAGTACCCCTACGAAAGGTAAAGAATATGTCAGTAGATTTGTATTTTAGATCACATTTTTGTTCTTATTTTAAGAAACGACTAAGCAGTTGGGGAAAGACATGAATTGTGCTTTACATCTACGTATCCTTTCTCTCGTGGAATTATGGATTTGCAATGAAGCTAGTCCATGCGACATTAACTAAGGATTTGCTGAGAACTAACCAAGAACTTTCTCATATCATTGTGTTCTAAGCTTTGCAAAATTAGTAAAATCATATAATTGTAAATCAGATGGCAATGGCCTTTCACAGTTTGTCAATGCTGAAAAAATGATCTTTTCCCCGATTTTTTTCTCAAATAGCCTGCGCTTCACTCTCACCTCCAGTATATACGCTGAAAACACCATAGAAGTCACCAAGTTCTAGGGTTCTGAGTTCCTTCGACTGTGTTGAGGATATGGGCTTTAGGCATTCGGTGGCATTGACAACTCCCTTCTTGTAGATGTGGTCCAGGAGGCCGAACTCCCTCAGTCTTATGATCCTTGAAGTATAATCTTTATGAGTATTGGGATTTCGGTGCAAGAGTTGGGGGATGCTGGGTTTTTAAGCTTTATGTTTAGGGCTTCCTCTCCTATATTCAAAGATGATGTCAGTGGTGACGAATGGGATTTCGTACATGATGCAAAGAGGGAAACTGATTATCGCACAATATTTGCACATTTATTCAGATCACTGGTCATATGGGATTTTGAAACTATGGTTGTATTACTAGCTGCAGTCAGCGGCTTTTGTAGATGACAAATAACCAGCATATGTTCACAAAACAGACAATTTGCATATTCTTTTTTCTACACACTGCTGCTTTAATTGTTTAGTTGTTGGTGCGAAATTAGCACAATAAATCTACGCGACGCCTGGTCGTGTTCCATTTCACTCATCAGAAATAGAATGAATGATTAGCAAATACTTACAGAGGATCAATCTCAGCCTTAAGAGGAGATCCTTTAGGAAAGAACAGCGTTAGGATATAGGGCTTCAGGAACCCTTCTGACATGATGTAATTCGCACATTGTCCTGTCTAGAAGATGATAAGTTATTACTCAAATATTTATCAGTATTGTAGAGGATGATAATTAATGGGGATATATGGAATATTACTAATTCAAAAAAAATCAGGAAAATGATGCAGAGTAGTATTGATTTACTCTATTCCCTAAAATCACGCTAGTTTCATT
>BOPN01000020.1:392357-402357 GCA_017312705.2 Penaeus japonicus | reverse complement strand
CAATGAGCTCTGGCGTTTCTTGAGCAGCTGTGTCTAAGAAGAGGGTATCGCAGGTGGCGATGTCCGCACACAGCTGCTCTTCGTCGATGTCTTTGGTCCCTCTAGGTTTTCCTGAGTTGGCTCTTGTGCCCGATTTCCTGGTGCTGCCTCGACGGGTGACTTGCGGCGTGGAGGGCTCGTCTCCCGCCTTCGACCCTGAGGAAACTCTCGGTATAGAAGGAACGGAGAGTCTGAGAACGACCTCTTCTCCGGAAACTAGTAGGTCTTCACATGGTCCCATGTCTAGCTGTGTTGGCTGCGAGGAATAGCGGTGATATGTTAAATTCCCGTTGTGAATTGGGTCGGTGAGGACGTCTGTTGGTTCTCCGTTAGGACCACGAACCCACAACAGATTGTCATCATAACCTTCATAAAGGTTTCTAGATTCAAAGTAATTCCTGTTTTCCTTCGTCCTGTCATCTTGATAGTAGTGTAGCTGCCGATGAGTGTCCTTGTCCCTTTTCTTTTCCCACAGATCGTCACTTCTTTTCCTGCTCAAGGGGGACTTGTGGACCCGGGAGGTTCCTCGCTGGATGACTTGAGCAGCGCGAACGGAGGCATACATGCTCTGCGGGGAACGGACCGGCCTGGCTTGTCTCCTCGGGTCGTGGAGCCGAGTCTTGGCCACGACAGGTTCAAGCGCGTCCAGTCTGCGTAAGCTGATAGACGAGAAGAGAACAGGGTGAGAGGGATTCACAAATATATCTTATTACATCATTAAATAATCTATATAGGGTGATGCAGAATAAAAGAGTACATTCAGAGTAATTCACAAGACTACCGACCATATTCTAAGTACCTAGCGCGCCGAGTACATGACATGAACATGCCGCGATTGGTGTTCTAGAAGCGCGTGTTTGTGTCAAGACCGTGGCAAAGTTGTGGCAATTGCGGCGAAAGTGGGCGAAACAAATGCACATAGACTTGCATTACAAATAATTTTAGGAAAACGTGAATTTCCTGCTGATTTTGAGTTTTTTTTAAATCTTTTGGCGGATTTTCCGAAGTAGAGTGAAGTTAAATGAATGGTAACAGTAGACAGGAGCGTGAAGTTAAAGTATATAATTATATGAAATATGTATATATCAAATCTGTATGTATGATATGTAGAAGATACACATATATGTATGTGAAATGGTTGTCAATTCTTTAACAAGGAATAAACACAACAAATGATTCATACCAAAATTGAACAATCTTTTGGTAGTGCTACCTTGCTTATGAATTTGTCGTTTGTACATTCGTCCAAAACATAATAACTCTGGAACAGTTGGTAAACCTGAAGCAAGTGACACAGACATGCCACGCTTTTACGTTCTAGAATACCACTTTCGAGTCATGAACACGACATCGACACGACAGGGACATGTCATAGCCACGACACGCAGAAAATGTCCTAGAATACGGCTGTATATCTCATTAGATCATTACATAAAATTCACACAGAAAAGCATTAAACAAAATAAGCAATTCTGGAGACAAGTATTTACCTGGAATAAGAGTTTCGAGGCGTGGACAACAAAGTGCGAGAGGGTAGGTCTGTCTCCCAGAAGTTGGTTACACTTCCCTCTGAAGGAAGAGTCATTAAGAAATTCTATTTCAAATCAGTTTCTGAAAAATCACATTTCCAGAAATACGAAGACAATTTCATATCATCATTGTTAAAATAAAAACACAAATATATTCTGTTACTAATTAGGGCATCATTTCTTTTACAGTATTATTATTATTATTTTTTTTTTTGCAAAGAAACAGTTTTCACTATGATTACTCTTCGTTCCTTGCGACTAAACACAGCACCATCCACATGTGATGATCCTGTATCCCCTAGCACTGAACGCAACATCACATAACAATCTGATAACTTCAAAGGGGAAAAAAAACTCAATACAACCGAACCTTCCGTGTCGCTGATAGCTAGTCTGTTCGCCATGAGTTCTCCCATCCTTTCCATGTAGCTCTTCGTCCCCCCATCCAGATACCCCCGCAGGTCGACCGATTCCTGCCCGTCGAGGTCATAGCCATCCTATAAGAGGGAGATCGAGAGTTAGCTGTCGAGAATACGCTTTTTTTTCTCTATTATTAATTTCATATTTGATATGTTATTATTTACATTATCATATATGATTATATATGTTGTCCATTGTCATTAATTATATTGATGAGGATAATTAGGTATTCGTCTGGTGTAGATTTAGGTCTACTGAATTATCAGAAATATATTATCAAGATATGTTTATTATGTTTTAGGGAAAGAATGAAGTGATCAGAAACTTAAAACTCCAATGTATGCTTTGGAGGTTATAAGATGAAATAATTTCGAATAAGAAAAACTCTTTCCTGCGAGAAACGAAAAGCTATTTGCAATACCATGCCGGAGTTTCATACCAAAATAACAAATAGACTCTTTCTCAGTGGTTAACAACATTTTAAAAATAGTTAAAATATTTAATAAGGATAAAATTGCTTAAATCTTTACGAAAGTCTGAATTTATCTTTGAAACGGGTTCGGAAATTTAACAAAGGTAATTTATCCTTCATTATGATATCCTGCAAAAATACAGGAATCCTTATATGACTAGATATAAACGTGAATACAATCAAAATGAGACCTGGAGAGACAAAAAAAAAAAAAAAAGAGTAGAGAAAAGAAGAAATCAAAGAAGGCAATAGTAAAAAGAGGGAAAAAAGGCATAAGAAAAGTGAGAATAAGAACACAGGCAAAAGTGTTAAAGATAAAAAAGTGAATGATACAAATCGTGCATCATATAAATTGTGAAAGAGGTGGATACCTGAGTAGGTCATGGGTTGATAGATAGATAGATAGATAGATATATAGAAAGATACATACATACATAATACATACGTATATACATATACAGATACATACATAAATGCACAAATAGATAGATTGATAAAGTTAGATAGAGAGATGGATACATATATATAGATAGAAAAATAGATAGATAAATATATGAATAGGGAGATAGACAGAAGCAGAGAGAAAGAGAGAGAGAGAGAGAAAGGGAGAGGGAGAGGGAGAGGGAGAGGGAGAGGGAGAGGGAGAGGGAGAGGGAGAGGGAGAGAGAGAGAGAGAGAGAGAGAGAGAGAGAGAGAGAGAGAGAGAGAGAGAGAGAGAGAGAGAGAGAGAGAGAGAGAAGGAGATAGAGATAGATAGATAGAGAGAAAGAGAGAAGCCACGAGAAAGACAGTTAGAAAGATAGATTGATTGATAGATAGACAAGATGACACACAAACTAGTGCTGCGAAATATAGATGAACAGATATAGACAGAAAATGAAATGCAAAAGAAGATGGCAAATTGTGCATTGAAAAATTAACTGCTTCAACAGTCTGAAATGCACTTAAGCTTCTCTGTAGCCCTTCCGGTCAGCAAAATAATTATAATTTTATTTAATACTTAATATCATTTCTTAATAAACCAAAAGTGGACACACATTACCTAAGAGAATAACACCTAGTCTTTAACAATACATATTCATACATTTTAATTTTATTTATACTGAAAGACTCAATTGTCTTAGTAATCATAATTGCAAAGATCACATATAAAATTACCTTCAAATATACTGATTTTTCTACAAGTTATACTGACTTTCTTTTTACAGTGTATATTTCCTACTGTCAATAAATTTCACTTATTTGATTTTAGTCATATGATTTCTTTTCCAAGCCTTATCAAATTCTAGTAAAATGTCTGAAATAGTTAAAAAAGGGTTAGAACATTTTACAAACGATACTCAGGAGGCCATTTTTAAAGGTCTAGGAATACTGCTTCAGGAAAGATTATTACTAGCAAGTACTTTAGGGATACAAGGAGCATTACAGGATCATTGCACTAGCTTCTACTTCAAACTAATCAACGAGAGGATCAACAAGGTACTGAGGATGGTGGAATCAGGAGAGTGTGAATCCAGGGGTGGACAGAGTAGCGAATGATTCGGGAGGAAAATATGGCAATAGATATCTTTTCAGCTGTTGATTGATGGTCTATTTAATTGTTAGAGGATCAGTCCATATTTAAACAAATGGTTATTTACTTAGAGAAAAGTTTAAGGGTGAAATATTATCATTAACATAAACAAAGTAAAAAAAAAAAAAGAGAATGTTGCGGGAAGATTAAGAGGACTATATTTCCACCCCTGTGGACAAAGTTGTTCTTCACTGGACATTGTGGCGGACGTACACTGTGAATAGGATCCTTGTGTTTATGGTTGCTGATGATTCTGTGTACTAAGGTCTCGTTCACAGAGCCAGTGGTGGGTTTCTCTGGCGGGACGGGGGAGATGGAAGCCTCCCGGGGGGCAGAAGAGGAATGGGTGGGACGGATCAGGCTGTGACTGGACCTGCGCAGTGGGGGGGCAGAGCAGGGCGTGGGCAAAGCTTCCTCTAGCTTGTACTGGGTTGGTCTAAGGCTTGTACGTCCTGAGCTGAGGTCAAGCACACTGTTGGAGGTTGTAGGTCTCTCTGAGAGCTTTTTAAGGCACGGCTTGGTGTCTGTTGCAGCCTTGTAGGTGGCACTGTCCAGGCCGGACTCCTCCGCCGCACCGGTAGCGCCTTTACCACTGACCCGGTCGCTGTGCCCCGGAAGCGAGTCCCTGCAGCTGGTCGAAGGAGAGCCCGAGGAGCCAGAGCGACTGTGGTGCAAGCCTTTGGGTCTACGGTCAGCTTTCTCCTGTGAGACGGTGGGAATGAAAAGTGCAAGAGAGCAGTTCATTAGTTGAATAAGGGATAGGGACGGAATCTAGCGGTCATGTAAAAAAAAAGAAGCAAATACTAATGATCCGAATTCAAATCAAGCGCTATATAGCAACACAGACTATATGACAGCACACACCAAAAGTCCTCCATGAACGCAAGTGTACTCTACCATTTTCATCTGAGATGTAACTTTATCAACAACCTGAGCGACGCTTTGCCTCCCAGCCACCTTTCGTCTGGGATGTCTCTGCACTTTCTTCTTCCTCATTCTAACAGGGGTCGTCTGTCTGTCCGATTCGCCACTGCTGGAGTTCGTTTCACTGAAGGAGCAGAATAAGGAAAAGGGTTACTTTTGGGTCCTTGATATTACTTTAGTAAATATTCATTACTCCATGTGATCTGCAGATATAATCAGAGAGAGAACAGTCATTACTCGATATGATTTGGAATTACCATTATCAACCATTCTTTTACTTGCAATCATTCGTCTTTACATCTTGCAATTACTTCTTATCAGGTGATTCAGCCATGCATACTTGCAATTGCTCCTTACTTAATTATTCCACTGACAATCGCTCCTCACTTAATCAAAGTCTTCCACTTACCATTACTAAAGCTTAAATTAGCAATTACTCCTTATCTAGTTACACAGCCTCACCCTTCCAATGACTCTTTCCTTAATGACGTATGTACTTGATCATCAATCGGGCATGCAGTCAAACGCAAGCAAAGCCAAATGCACTCCAAGCAGACACATGATATATTTCATTACCTAAAGTCAATAGACGCGGGTTCGTCCGCACTCGAACCCTTCTTGATCAGACGAGACCACAATTTATTCCTTAATTTCTCCTGTTCACCTGGAATGGGAATCGTCCACGTTAGGGGATGATTTACTCCTTTTATGTGGATGAGTTTCATCAATATCATGTATGATTATTATCATGCTTTTAGAGGTTTACTTACCCAAATTACGTCCATGTTTGCGAAAAGGGAATCGTAAAAAAGGTTTCAGTTTCGTAGATTGTAATGATATATAAATATTTTCTTGCAAATTATTTATAATTTCTGAGCAAAGAAGATTTACAATATACAATACGACAATATAGAACCGCACGCACTATCCTACAGCATTTGACATACCCCTTCACTAAGACAGCCCAACAATACCAATTAGCAATTACCTTAATAGGCTGAGGGTCGAAATACTCAACAAGCGTTTCACAGAACTGCTTCCCCATAGAGATGAGGTCCTGTATGTTGTAGTGAGTTCCTGCTCGGGGTCCTTCGGAAGCCCCCCCGAAGGACGCCTCCATTGTGTAAGAGTGAAGGACACCCATCATCCAAACCACAACACGGGCTGTCCCTTCTTTGCAGCGTTGCACTTTGAATTTGCAGCTGCGGAAGCTGAACTGTAGGGGGTGTTGAAGTGGAAAAGAGGTTTGATTTTCTATCGGGTACGAAACAAAGGGGAAAAACTGAATTTGTGTGAAATAGTGTATATTACAGGGACAAACATAAAAAAAACATTCTCATCAGGATCAAACAGCATTAAAGAAAGAATAAGTACCACAATATACAAAATTAATGAATAACTAACCACACACTGCATACACAATTCGATGTTATACATGTTATATATTTTTATCAGAGAAACATTACAACTAGAATACGATGATATAACGAAACACGTCAATCATGCCTCTTGCTTGTGAAATTAATCACTCGCATCCAAACTCATCCTTTTTAATTAAAACACGCATTATATCGATTTACACGTGTTATTACCATGGAATGATTTCCGTTCATCCATTCTAAACACGTACCTTATCGCCCCCATTATAATGGAGGAGCAAAGGGAAGATCTGTTCTCTCAAGTGGTTGTCCTGATTACGGCGATTCTCACAACCATACAGGAATATGTTGTGTTTCCGGGAGTGCGCGTGGAAATCTCCGTACATGACGACACCGTGTTCGTCCATAAGCCTGCGCAGGGTAAAAATAGGTGGGTTTATGATAATATTTGTATGGCTTTGGCTCGAGTAAGATGTTTTGAAGGAAAAGAGGAAGAGGGAGAGGGAGAGAAAGCGTACTAAAACAGACTGAAAATGGAATGTTGAAAAAAGTAGGGGAATAAGACAATGCTGATGGTTACGATAATGATAATGATAATGATAATAATAACGGGAATGATAGTAGTAATGATAAAATTCATGATAATAATAATAATAACAATAATAATGATAATAATAATAATAATAATAATAACAATGATAATAACAATAATAATAATAATAATAATAATAGCAAGAGAACACGAAAACACCACAAACCTCAAGCAGCAACAGTTTCAATATGACTCGAAAAGAAAAGAAAAAAAAAGGAAGAAAGTCCTGTCCCTCACCTCCTGACCATCGCCTTGGTGTGCCAAATAGCAGGGAACATCTCCTTGACGACCATCTTGTACTGGCGATTGAGGTCACGGCCTACCAAGGAGCACCTGTGATTGCCCACGATCACGCCGTCGGGGTTTAACATCGGGATGACTTTGAAGATGAATTGGCTTCGGAGGTCCTATGGAAAACGGTTTTATTTAGTGTTTTGTTCTATTAGTGGGATTGGATTATTGATTTGTGTGCAATATATATATATATATATATATATATATATATATATATATATATATATATATAATCTTTTTTTTAAGGAAATCTCTATTCCTTGTTTTTGTGTGTATCAAAGCTCGTAGTTTTTTTTGTATAAAGTTCTTATCAAGGTTATAATCAAAATACGAACGTAAATAAATGAATAAATACGGGAAAACGAACATGTGCTTTGGGGTGATCCGCCGTCAGGAAGTCCAGGATTCCCTTCATGATCCACGAGGAGGGCGTCTCCCCGGGGTGGACACGGGCGGTCAGCACCACGGCGCGCTTTTTCTGTGCCAAGCAGAGACAGAAGGGAAGGAATTATATATATATATATATATATATATATATATATATATATATATATATATATATATGTATATATATATATATATAGTATATACATATTGTATAAATTTATATACTTATATAGATACATATACGTATATATATATTTATATATATATATATATATATATATATATATATATATATATATATATATGTGTGTGTGTGTGTGTGTGTGTGTGTGTGTGTGTGTGTATACATACATATATATATATATATATATATATATATATATATATATGTGTATACATACATATATATATATATATATATATATATATATATATATATATATATACATATATATATATATGTATGTATATATATTTATATATATATATAGATAGATAGATATGCATATACATATTCATAGATATAAACACATAAACACACACATTTGTACATATATACAGTATATATATATATACATATATATATATATATATATATATATATATATATTTATATATATATATACAGTATATATATGCATATGCATGTACGGATATCCATATGTCTATCTGCCTGTCTATCTGTCTACCTATCTATCTATGCTGTACATATAGGTATACTTCTTTACTATTTCATCTCATTACATCCGTAACTCAAATAAGTTCCTTTGAATGAGAATATTACCTTCCCATCCTCTTCGGGTTCTGGACTAGTGATTGTCAGCAGATACACAGGGTTTCCAGCGAGAGAACGACACAGAACACGTTGGCGACATACGTTTGACTTGAACGGATCATTCTGTTGTTAGAAAAAAATAATAATTTAATATATAAAACAAATGAAAAGAGAAAAAAAGGAAATTTCGATGAAATTTTGGTCTATAAAACAATGTATATCAAACTCTGAATCCATAATACATCTTACATGATGGTATTTTGCCAGAAATCTCGATTGTCCATGATCTAAATATAGAAACACTGATGTCAAACAGGAGAAAGAAATATACAAGAGAATTACAAATACGAGATATAATTTACCTGGATGGTTAGGAGGTGTTCTTGTAGGTCAGAGTAACTATACGGATAACAGTGAGCAATATAGACCGTGTCATGGTCATGTGGGAAGGTCACGTTAAATGTCAAAGTGTAAGAAGGAGCGTCATCCTCTCCCTCGTCGTCACTGTCAAAGCAAGCGTTGTCACTGCTGCAATGGATGCGAAAAAAATGATTATTTTTGTGGTATGGTTTTGGTGAGGTTTGTTCATGGCTGCTGCATACGGGTTTAAGGTTTCAATGTTCTTGTTTTTAGCAGTCTGATGTAATATTGGGAGTAGGTATACAAGCAGAGGTGTGTGCTCGTTAGGTACTGCAGACACACACACACACGCGCGCACACGCACGCGCACGCACACACACACGCACGCACACGCACACGCACACGCACACGCACACGCACACGCACACGCACACACACACGCACACACACACGCACACGTACACACACACACACACACACACACACGCACACACAAAACCACAGAATCACCCGACCCAGCCAGCCGCTCACGGCAGGAACCCACCTGTCGTGGTTCTTAAAGTAAACAATATTCGTGGCACATCTTCTCCAGCCGACTCCGTGGGTCTCAGCCTCCTCGCTCGAATACATGAGAGGACGCATGCCGTGGTTATAGAGACTGTCGCCTTTGGAGAGGTTCACTATGGAAAATCTGGAACACGATGGTTGTGCGTGAAGGTGATGGAGTGGAAATGATTTTTTTTTATATGTGAATTTATATTACGTGGATTTTTCTTCGTTCGTTCATTCTTATTTTCGTGATATGAGTCACATCATAAGGATTGGTCTATTGTTTTGTTTTCTTTTGAACTGTTTATCAAATAAGTTCGTTTTGTCTTACCTATATGTGATATCCTTCCGTGTATTTGACACAGCAAAGTAAAACCATTGGGTGTGTCTTGAGGTGTACATGTCAGCTCGTAAATGAAGTTCATAATAACACTCTGATACCTGTACTACCTGTAAGTGTAATGCATGGATGAGATGCTGAAATACAGGTTGTTCTATGGGGAATATTATCCAAAAAATAACATGAGAGAATAAAAAGAGGGTGGGATGATGTTTAGCCTAAAATGATGCCATACTACATATACAGTAAATATTCTATAAAAAACATCAAAGTTATTTAACTCTGGGGGGAAATGTACACATACAGTAAAGAAAGAAAAAAAAACATCAACCACATCGACACAACACAAGTGTCTCGAGTCCACAAG
>BOPN01000020.1:369857-374857 GCA_017312705.2 Penaeus japonicus | reverse complement strand
TTTTTCAAAAAAAATGTTCATTACGGAAAGTTGATTAATTATGAAAATTGCCGAGGAAGAAAATTATGATTACTAAAGAAAAAGAAAAAGGAAAAGAGATGAATGAGTTTCGACTGAAGTGGTGGGGGAGGGAGGGGGGAAGTGGGAAGGATTTTGATCGTGGGTAAGTAGATTATATTAAAAAAAATAAAGCAATAAATATGCGTAACGGAAAGTCGGTTCGTTAAAAAAAATGGATGCCAAAAAAGGACACAATTCCAAAAAAAGATGATTATAAAGAATTACAAAGAAAAGATAAGAAAAAAGTCTTATGAACATGTAAAAAGGGGGACGAATATAATGAAAAGAAAGAGACAAAGGCAATAGAGAAGAAAAAAAAAATAGCCATAAATCAAACTATAACAAATAAAAGTAACAAGAGAAACAACAACAAAAAAAACACTCCACCTGACATTTACGCATCAAAGAAAACGACTAAATCATTTTTATAATCTAATTAAAAGAAACATATGACTACTATCTGATTAAAAATAAAACGAAAAAAAGAGAAAACCCGAAAACAGAGAGAGAGAGAGAAAAAAAAATCCACATGCAACGGACTCATTAAGAGACTAAGTGCAATGGCACCGATTACGATGCCTGGTAACAAAGGAGATGGAAAAGAGAGAGAAAAGAGAAGAAAAAAGGAGAAAGAGACTAATGGTGATGGAGATGATAATGATAATAAGAGTAATAATGATAATGACAATAATAATAATAATGATAGTAATGATAAGAGTGATGATGATGGTGAAAATAATAATGATCATAATGATAAAAGTTATGATAATAATAATGATAAGTTCTGATGATAATGAGGATAATGATAGTTATAATAATGATACTAATAATAAGACTGATGATAAAAATGATAACGATAATACCAAAAACAATAAAACATAAACAAAGCAAGACTGGCAAACACATTTGAAAACTAAAATCCACAAGCCTGGCCTCATGTCACAAAATACATTTCCTATATCGTTCTCCCTCAACTAAATAGGGCAGAGAATTGGTAGGGTGGGGGTGAGGGAGCACTTTTTCACTAATCTCCCCCTTTCCTTTCCCCTTTCTCTCCTCCCTCTCTTCTCTCTTTCTCCCGCCTCTTCCATTTTCCCCTCCTGTCATTATTATTCTTCCTCTCTCTCCTTCCTCTGTTCCTCCTTCCCTTGCCATTCTCCCCACTCTCTTTTCTCTCTCTCTCTCCCTGCTCTCCTTCACGTCCTCTTTCCTCCCCCTTTCCCCCTCCTTCTCCTCTTGTCCCCCTATCCCCTCCTCCTATCCTTTCCGCCACTTCCCTCTCCACCTCCTCTCGTCCCCCTACCCCTCTCCACCCCTTCTCACCCCCCATCCCCCCAATCCCACCTAGAGAGTCGACGTCCTTCGCTGAGTCACTATTCCGCTGAAACATATTGATGAATTGATCCTCGTCTTTGTTGTTCCATGCATGACGAGTCACAGTTACGTGGGCGGATCAGGTGAGTTTGGTCCTGAGAGGGGGACTGGGGAGGGAGAAAGGGGAGGGTCGAAGAGGAGGGGGAGGGAGGGGGAGGAAAAGAGGGGGAAATGTGAGTTTGGTCCTGAGAGGGGGACTGGGGGAGGGGGCGAAGAGAAGGGGGGAGGGAGGAGGAGAAAAGAGGGGGAAATGTGAGTTTGGTCCTGAGAGGGGGACTGGGGGAGGGGGCGAAGAGAAGGGGGGAGGGGGAGGGGGGAGGGAAAAGAGGGGGAAATGTGAGTTTGGTACTGAGAGAGAGGGACTGGGGGAGGAAAGGGTCGAGAAGGGGGGAGGGAGGAGGAAAAGAGGGGAAATGTGAGTTTGGTCCTGAGAGGGGGACTGGGGGAGGGGGAGGGGGGAAGGGGGAGGGGTCGAAGAGGAGGGGGGGAGGGAGGAGGAAAAGAGGGGAAATGTGAGTTTGGTACTGAGAGGGGGCTGGGGGGAAGGAGAGGGGGGGCGAAGAGGAGGGGGGAGGGAGGAGGAAAAGAGGGGAAATGTGAGTTTGGTACTGAGAGGGGGACTGGGGAGGGGGAAGGGGGGAGGGGGCAGAGAAGAGAAGGGAGAGGGAGGAGGAAAAGAGGGGAAATGTGAGTTTGGTACTGAGAGGGGGGCTGGGAGAGGAGGGAAGGGGGAGGGAGGAGGAGGAAAAGTCAGGGAAATGTGAGTTTGGTACTGAGAGGGGGACTGGGGGAGGGGGAAGGGGGAGGGCGAAGAGAAGGGGGAGAGGGAGGAGGAAAAGAGGGGGAAATGTGAGTTTGGTACTGAGAGGGGGACTGGGGGAGGGGGAAGGGGGGAGGGGGCGAAGAGAAGGGAGAGAGGGAGGAGGGAGAAAGAGGGAAATGTGAGTTTGGTCCTGAGAGGGGGACTGGGGGAGGGGGCGAAGAGAAGGGAGAGGGAGGAGGAAAAGAGGGGGAAATGTGAGTTTGGTACTGAGAGGGGGACTGGGGGAGGAGGGAAGGGAGGGGGCAGGCGAGAAGGAGGGAGGAGGAAAAGAGGGAAATGTGAGTTTGGTACTGAAGAGGGCTGGGAGAGGGAGGAAGAGGGGAGGGGCGAAGAGAAGGGGGAGGGAGGAGGAAAAGAGGGGATATGTGAGTTTGGTACTGAGAGGGGGACTGGGGGAAGGAGGGGGAGAGGAGGAGGAAAAGAGGGGAAATGTGAGTTTGGTACTGAGAGGGGGACTGGGGGAAGGAGAGGGGGGGAGGAGAGGGGGAGGAGTATCCGAAAGTTGATGCGAGTTTGGTTCTCGTAGGGGAGCGGGGGAAGGGGGAAGAAGGGCGGAAGGAGGGAAAGAGGGGAGGGAATGGGGTAACAAATAAGTTGATGCGAGTTTGGTCATGAGAAACGTCGTAGGGGATGGAGTTGGGGGGGGGGGGAGGGAAGAGGAGTGGAAAGGTGAGGCAGAGGGAGAGCCTATGGTAAAGAGGTAAATAGGGGAAGGAGAAGGTGGAAAGAGGGAAACAGAGGAAGGCAGAGTAGAAAGGAAAGGAATAGACGGGGAGAAAATTAAGAAAAGGGGAAAGAGGAGAGAGAGAAAGAGGGGAAGGCACGGTTGTTATAGACGCAATCATATACACGTGCAAAGTCGCAAACATACAACTTTGCATTAAAAAAGAAAAAGAAAAAGAAAAAAAATATATATATACAGCATACACAAATCACACACATGGTCGTAGAAACAATTCATACACACAGTTATGTTCGTATGCCTATTTATGTTAGCAGGTATACAGGTAGAGAGAGAGAGAGAGATTGAAAGAGAGAAAGAGAGAAAGAGAGAAAGAGAGAAAGAGAGAAAGAGAGAGAGAGAGAGAGAGAGAGAGAGAGAGAGAGAGAGAGAGAGAGAGAGAGAGAGAGAGAGAGAGAGAGAGAGAGAGAGAGAGGGAGGGAGGGAGACATATGTATGTCTGTGGTCACATGTTGAAAAGGTGAATGAACAAATATATCAAAGGTTTATTCGGGCGCGTGCCTACATCTCTTTTTCTTCCTTTCTGTGTGTGTGACTGTGAGTGTATGAATGTGAGCTGAGTGAGAGTGAATGTGTGTGTGTGTGAATGTGTGTGTGTGTGTGTGTGTGTGCATGTACTCATATATTCATATACAATCACAAACTAATTTCGCACCTGATCGTAAAATAACACAACAAACTGGACAGCTGTCCTATCTCCCAAAGTAAAGGAAACACCTGAACCTAAGACAACTGACCTCTGCATCTACAGTAATGGCAGGTTCATGCTTCTTTAATTATGTCATTGATTCAGCGAGCAACACTAGGGGTGATGAGGGTATTATGCCGGTTGAAAGCATTGCTTTGTGTGCATGTATGGTGGGGAGAGGAAGGGTAAAAGGGACGATAGGATAAATGTATATAGGTAGACTATATTTGATTTTGTAGGTATATAGGTAGAGAGAGGGAGAGAGAGGGAAAGAGAGAGAGGGAGAGAGAGAGAGGGAGAGAGAGAGAGAGAGAGAGAGAGAGAGAGAGAGAGAGAGAGAGAGAGAGAGAGAGAGAGAGAGAGAGAGAGAGAGAGAGAGAGAAAGAAAAAGGGGGGAAAAAAAGAAAGAGAGAAAAAAACTGATTGGTAAGGAACCAGAGCAACACAGAGAGCGCTAGAGGCAATAAAGACAATCCCAGGAAGAAATTCAAATTGGCACGCATTCTAAAAATAAACCAACAATGTTCTGATATTGCACGGAAACTCGAAGCCTGATCAGACACGTGACTGCAGCAAGACCTTCACCCATTAAAGCTTCTTACTTTTCACGTGAGGTTTATTTTGAAAAGAGAAAAAAAAAGAAAAAAATCTTGGCGGGAAAAGACGAGAGAGAGAGAGAAAAAAATGAAAGTAAAAACTCATTCTAAAAATAAATGACTGGCGCCGTATTCAGTAACATGCTGCATAAATAAGCAATCGAATTATAATTGGGAGGTTCGGCTTCCTTGCCTCCCCTTCACTGAGCCATACACGGGGTCAATATTTTGCGGGGGCGGCGGGGAGGAGGAGGAGGAGGAGGAGGAGGAGAAGGAGGAGGAGGAGGAGGAGGAGGAGGAGGAGGAGGAGGAGGAGGAGGAGGAGGAGGAGGAGGAGGAGGAGGAGGAGGAGGAGGAGGAGGAGGAGGAGGAGGAGGAGGAGGAGGAGGATTGGTAACGGAGTAAATGGAGGAAAGGGAGGAAAGGAGTGGGGAGACGAGGTGGAGGAGGAGGGGGTGAAGAGGAGGAGGGGGAGGAGGTGAAGGAAGAGGAGGAGGGTTAAGGGAGGAAAGGTAGGCAAGGAAGAGGGGGGAATAGAAGAAGGAGGAGGAGGAGGTAGAATAGGAGGAGGAAGGGTAAAAGAAGAAAGGGGAGGAAGAGGCAATGGAAGAGAGAGAGAAAGAAAAGGAAAGAGAGAGAGAGAGAGAGAGAGAGAGAGAGAGAGAGAGAGAGAGAGAGAGAGAGAGAGAGAGAGAGAGAGAGAGAGAGAGAGAGAGA
>BOPN01000020.1:339857-347357 GCA_017312705.2 Penaeus japonicus | reverse complement strand
AACGGTGCTGTATAACGGAACCTTCTTCACGGAATTCTGGGATTACACGGCTCATAGGTTGAGAAACACTGATCTACACCGAAGTTTTTTTTTATTAAATTTTAACCGATTCATCGGCATTAAATAAAACAGCTTAATCAACTTTCTTTTACTTAAAGAATTCCTCAATTGCTCATTACAAAAGTTCTCACAGTCTATGCTTATTGATAAAAAATATAAATATATCATATGTAACAGTTGATAAAATGTTTACAATAATCAATGCAATATACAAAAAAATGTTGCAGTATTAACAAGATACAAAATTTTACATGAACACTGGATTCACTACACTTCTTAAGACTTACATAGACACAAACAGCCAACCAACCGAACAATCACTCATCTCATAAATTGAACCAATTCTTCCAAAGCCACTTATGAAATCTTTCCCGACAGATCAACCCCAGTCAATCTCAAGCCCATCAAACCGGTCGTCTACCTGACACAGTGGATTATCATTCTTGGTCTCCTTTGCTGCAACCAAGATATTCTCCTCCTTTAGGTCAATTCCTCTCTTTTTCTTGACGCCTTTGCTTTCCTTCCTTTTCTTTCCTCTCAGGATAGGGAGCGCGTGTCTCTTCCTGAACTCGTCGTACAGCTTGACAAATAACCTTTCGAGACAGGTTCCCATGCCGAGCGACTTTCGAACCCACAGCAGCGGATCCCCGCACTTCTTGATGTGGTGGAAAATGTTATAGCTGAAAGTTCCACCCCAAAGAAACTCAATACTCAAAAGAGGGAACGGGAAGCACAATAAACTATTTACCAGCTGCAGGAAGTAAACACATACTTGAAACTCACTGAAGGAATGTACGGTCGTCATGTTGAAGTCGTTAACATTGAAATTCTCTTTGCGATGATGGTAGCTGAAGAGGTTGCTTCCGGCTACCAGGCATTCCTCATGACTCATATTGTACACGAGGCTTGAGAAAGTAGCCTTGCGACTTGCATAGACTGAATCCTTCAGCATTTTCGAAACTTTTTCTTGTGCAGCTGGAGCTTCTGCAAATTTCTTCTTGGTTCTCACGCGGCCATTTTTGCCATCTATGATGTAATACTGAAAGACACACACTAACGCTGATATGGCATGGATATCTGCCAATTCTGTGCTGCTGTTCTCAAACCAATAGAGAATGAAATCCAGGATTAGCTCCAAGTCATCGGGTAAATCCAGCTGCTGGAAACTAGCCTTCAAGTTTAACATTCTGTAAAATACTATTTTCTTATCGTGCAGAGACATTTTCTCAACATCATCAAGCGAAGGCAATAAATTTGCTTGTTGTTTGTCCAAGAAGTAGAGATCTTTGATCCATAATCGATCATATTTTCTAATGAACCACCTGAGGTGTTTTCTAAATGGTGGCCGATAATTTTGTTCTTGGGCAGACTGCTTCTTCTTTTTCTTGTTTCTGTTCCGTTTCTGGGAGTTCTGGTTCCCTCTCTTTATACCCCTATTTTGGGCACCCTCATCTCCCTGTGCGGATGTTATGTTTTGTTGGATTGGGAAGCTCTTCACTTCTTCACTACCCATGTTGCTCTCCTCCTCCTCCTCTTCTTCTTCTTCAGCGATCTTTTCGCGTCTTTCCTCTTTTTGCTCATCTTCACTGATGTTTTCGTCTTCCTCTTTTTCTTCTTCCTCATTGACCATTTCACTTTCTTCCTTTTCTTCACCATCACTTGCCATGTCGTTTTCCTCCTTTTCTTCAATATTTATTTCGCTTCCTTCCTCTTCCTCTTCCTCTTCCACACTGGCCACGTCGTTCCCTTCTCCGTTGCTGTCAAGGAGCGTATCATCAGCGCCATCTTGACTAATGTCCAGGAACTGAATGCAGTCGTCGAAGTCCGACAAATCCTCCTCGCTTTCGTAGGTGTCCTGTAACACCTGCTCGTTCCACCGCAGGCCCTTCCACAGCACGGTGTACACGGACCGCACGATGGGCTCGGCCACCAAGTACGACGACTGCTGCGACTTCATTTCAACCTGCGGGGGGGAGATGAAGTAACCCTTCGTCAGGATGTCGGACACCTCGTGGGAGATGCGGTGCGTCCGGTAGGCCTCGACGAACCAATTGGGAGGCCGGTTGCCAGTCTTGAGCAACAGCGCGGTCTGCATCCTCTTGCCCTTCTTGCCTCCGGTTGCCTTCAGCGCGCTCTTCTCCGCCTCTGACAGCGGGGCTTCGTCGATGACGGATTCCGGAAGAGCGCTGAAGAGATTGCTCTTCCTGGCATCCAAGTTGGCGTAATCGTCGATACACGTAAGCATTGGTTTCCTCAACCTGGGATTGCAATACTGGGAAATTACCTGTAGGGAGAACACACACACACAATCATTTATTTTCTTTGAATAAAAATAGGAAATCAATTGGTAAGGAGGTTGTTCCAAATGTCATCGAAATGTCATTTCATTGTCATTATAAAAAATAATAATTAAAAAATGGCAAGACAAGAGAGCGAGAGGAAGGCGAGGTGGGGGAGGGAGATACGTAGGAAGGGAGGAGGAAGGAGGAAGGGAGGAGGAAAGAGGAAGGGAGGAGGAAAGAGGAAGGGAGGATGAAAGAGGAAGGGAGGATGAAAGAGGAAGGGAGGAGGAAGAAGGAAGAAGGAAGAAGGGAGAAGGAGGAAGGAGGGAGAAGGAGGAGGAAGGAGGAGGAAGGAGGAAGGAGGAGGAAGGAGGAAGAAAGAGGAAGGAGAAGCAAGAAGGAGGAAGGAAGAGAAGAGGAGAGAGAGAGAGAGAGAGAGAGAGAGAGAGAGAGAGAGAGAGAGAGAGAGAGAGAGAGAGAGAGAGAGAGAGAGAGAGAGAGAGAGAGAGAGAGAGAGAGAGAGAGAGAGAGAGAGAGAGAGAGAGAGAGAGAGAGAGAGAGAGAGAGAGAGAGAGAGAGAGAGACAGAGAGAGAGAGAGAGAGACAGAGAGAGAGAGAGAGAGACAGAGAGAGAGAGAGAGAGAAAGAGGAGAGGGAGAAAGAGGAGAGAGAAAAAGAGGAGAGAGAAAGAGGAGAGAGAAAGAGGAGAGAGAAAGAGGAGAGAGAAAAAGAGGAGAGAGAAAAAGAGGAGAGAGAAAAAGAGGAGAGAGAAAGACGAGAGAGAAAAAGAGGAGAGAAAAAGAGAAAGAGACAGACGTAGAGAAAGAGAAATACATATAGAGTAAGAGAAAGACATAGAGAAAAAGAGAAAGAAAGAGTGAGAGAGAGAGAGAGAAAGAAAGAGAGATAGAGAGACTTACCTTCTTCACAATCTCCTGCACAGATTTCTTTGAATTCCGAGACAAATATAACAAAAGATTCTTTATCCTCTTGTGGCCTTCTGTTATCTCCCTGTACTTCCCCTTTCTGCGCTTCCCATGTCCGTGGCCATGTCTATGGTTGGGCTGCTGTACTTCTGACTCCAGGTGGAGGTAGAAATTGGCGAACTCACTCAGGGGTATGTAGTCGTTACTTAACAAGGTGCCAAAGAGGGGCATGTGTTCTCTGTTGATGTTAGACATCTGCAAATACAAGATTTTTCTTTTATTTAGATTATCAATCAATCATCAGCACTACTTGTCCTCACTACACTTCAAACTAAAACAGGGAGGCTCTAGTGCTTTCATCTATGTGTAAATCAGCTGATTGGGAATTTGTGTGGGTGGTAAACAAATCAATGGAGGAGGAGGAGGAGGAGGAGGAGGAGGAAAAAAAAAAAAAAAAAAAAAAAAAAAAAAAAAAAAAAAAAAAAAAAAAAAAAAAAAAAAAAAAAAAAAAAAAAAGATTATGCTGACAACCTTTTTGCTATGTACATGATGATTCTTCAGAGCATGAATGGTGCTGATGGAAATGATGTTTGGTTTAGTTTGTTTTATAATTTACTGAGAGTCAGTGTTATGCTGTGTAGGAGGCTATTGCAAAAGTTCATCTGTTTGAGTGAACACTAGTAAATTAGTAGTCTATCAAAAATATCAACAAATACTCTCACACACACACACACACAAACACACACACACACACACACACATCTTTTTCTAGCAATAAAAATACCTGATGAAGTAATTTAAAGGGTAAGGTATATGCTGATCTTACACTTATGCCAATATGTAATATGTTACAAACTAAAATAAAAAAACACAATAGCATGATGAATCAACAGATATACATAACTTTAACAATATTTGTGACATAGTGTGTAGAAAAGTGACAGTCTTCCATACTGTATGTGAAGGGGGGGGGGAGAGTTTTATGAATGACAGCTGTGGAGCTCTAGAAGGCACTAATAGGTTACACAGCTTTTAGTACTACAATCATGTCTTTTGTCATTACTTTTAGTAATAAAAATGTCATACCTGATTCTATTGGTATAAGAATATATCATTCCTAAAGCAAACATAAAGCCAAGTGACAAATTAGACATGATTATAAATTACCTTGATTTGAATTGCTATTCACTTCCAGAGACTTCTGTTTTCTACTTATTCTCCACACACAAAATTATACCTTTATGTTTATAGGTATTCAGAGAGAGATAAAATTGATAAATGTACCATCACCTCGCTTCTTACAAATATGCCATTATATGCACTATTCTGATTTGTAAAGTAATACACACTAAGTCACACAGTTACCATTTGTCCTACCTTGTCTTAGTAATCAAAATATCTAGATCTGACTAGTTTCACTAATCAAAAATGTCTGGCCATGATGAACAAAAGGAGTGAGGGAGAAAAGCACTCCATTTCATCAAACTTCCTGTTATTACCCACTTCCTAAAAAGAAAAGAAAAAAAAATTCCCTAATTCATAGCCATTTGCCTCCAAAGATATAGCCATTTTTTTCTTAATTTTTTAATCGATAAACTAAGGTAGAAAGACAATTTCAAAATGTATCACTTTACACCATATTTTTTAACAGACCTAAAAAAATATTTACAACATGAGCTGAATAAAAAATGAAGGCAGAGCATTAGAACTACTGGTCTGGAAGCAAAAGGAAGCCTAAAAGTTAAAAGCCTGCCAAGTGAGTATTTACAGCTGTGTGTTGGTATCCAAAATTGAATAAAAAAAAAAAGAACCAAAAACTCAAAATTAGCACCTATAAGAAAAGCTATTTACTATGCAGTTTGTGTTAAGACCTACTACACAAAGGGATGATTAAATACCTAAGAGTCAAAGCTTACAATTTCTGAGTCTTTAAAATTTTCAGTATGACACATCAAATCTATGAACAGAGTACATTATGACAAATGTATAAAAGGGTATAAATGAGAGTGAGTAGTTTCCACAATGCGAGAGGTGTAATTTACGCATTCTGGATTACTCAGTCACCAGAACTACAAACTACAGCAAGCTTGTAAGAACATATACATATTCTTACACGCTTGCTGTAGTATGTAGTTCTGATGACGAAGTATTCCGAAACATGTAAATTACATCTCTTGCATTGTGGTAACTATTCAGTCTCATTTATACCTTTTATGTATCAGATCTAGCAGACTGTAATTGTTTATTTCAGAATCAAATTGTAGTAATTATCACATTGATTTATGAATATGGGACTCACCTATTCTTTACCCTAACACTCTTCCTGATTGCTTTATAGGGTAGGGGTATGTATCTCCAAAGATATGATTATATCAAAATGAATCCCCTATCTGAAAATTTTACAAGCACTCATGGTAACTGTTAACAAATATAAGGTTCTGGAGGTTGAGGGATAGCTACAAAAATGTTTTGAATAAATTGCACTAAAATTTTTGCAACTGACACCCCATAAAGATTTAGTGACATCAAGCACATGCTCATATCCTTTACACATCATTGCCGAGCAGATTTCAAACATCAGATATAAATTCATGTTGCGCTGATAAAAAAAAAGAAGAAGAAGAAGAAGAAGAAGAAGAAGATGAAGAAAAAGAAGAAGAAAATAAAACAAAAAACTTGTTATGTAGGTGACTTCCTTCCACTAACTCTGGGTACAGGGCTGCAGTAGACGACCAGTGTTAGAACATGGTTATTACTTGAGACATGTCACATGACTGTTAATTGCATGACATACTGAATAAAGCTCTGAGGAACTTTAGACATGCCCTTAGTATTCAAATAATCACAGACTTTGAGATATATCTTTTAAATCAAACATTACCCTACTATGTACTATTATCATATTTTTTAAACTTTACATTTTTCCCTTATGTATTACTCATACATCAACTAGGCATTTTCCAGAAAAGACTGATATCCTAATTATCCTAGAAGAGGAATAGATTTGTTTTCACATTATTGATGACTCTACTTTACACCTTCCAGACTTATGGATGGAATATAAGTCTATTTATGATATATTACCAGTGATTCTAGTTAGCAATTGGTATAATAGATCATCATAACTGAAGGAATAAACGACTAGTAGTTTCAAGAAAAAGAAAAATGCAGTCCCAAAGTGATACGACCCTGTGAAAATACCTGCCAAAGATGGGTTAATCAGAAATAACAAGTCTTGCAAAATTCTAAATGAATAAAATACTGACCGTGCAGAATTTCTCTCTGTTGAAGAGAAAGCAGGGAATATAGCTGTAGGTCTCCCCAGTTGCCTTATCAGTCCCAGTGCAGATGTTCTTGTAATTTATCGACTCCAGCCTGATCAGGGGCACCTCGCACACAATAAAGTCCGAGTCGTTGCTCAACACAGTGTACCCTAGGTTCTTGGCAAGGACAGCGATCTCCTGGTCAGCCTCGAAGTCAGTCTGCAAGACTGTAATGTCCATGGAGCGCAGGGTGGTCACGAAGACCTGGCGACCCATTGGGGGGAAAATTTTGAAATTGGCCATGGCCGGGCTGGCACGGAGACACATGCTCAGCTGCATCTGCAACCTGGTTCGCACTGTCATCAACTTCCTGCCATCCATAGGCTGGCCACCATCCAGCACAACAATGCATTTTACATTACACTGCTGCAACCTGTGAATGTTTCAAATAATAGTTCTTAGTAAAAATGGGCTATGGCTAAGTGTTTATTTTGTTGAGAAGATTCCAAGAAAATGTACAGTTGAAAGAAACAAGGAAGGGCTAAGAATAGGAAAGAGAAAATCTGTCATTACAGCAAATTCAGATGGGAATTATAATGTAATTAATTTCATAAATAGCATCAAGTAAAAACTAACCCCAATATTTCAACTTACCCTTCAAAAAACTTCTGAACAAAGTTTGCATATTTGTCATAGTCTCCTCCAAAGTAAGCATTGATGCCTGAACATTCAGCATACAAAAAATGTGCCAGATTGTTGCCGTCGATAATAAGATTACGGTCGTGAAGTCTGTGCCATTCAAGGGTCTTAGAGGCATGTTCACAGATGTAAGTGTGAAGGCCACGAATACCCATTTTTCTGGAAAAAAGTTAAGAAGTTAGAATATGATAATATCTATTCAGGGCAAAGAATAGGTTAAAAATATAGATTCAAAATACATATATATTAAGAAGTATATCATGGCTGGTC
>BOPN01000020.1:329857-332357 GCA_017312705.2 Penaeus japonicus | reverse complement strand
TTCGGGTGGTGAACAGGAGCTGGGTATTGCTGGTAGTCACCCATGTCTAGAGACAGAGAGAAGGCTGTGAGGGACCTAAAATCGATAGCTTTATCATTCTTTAGCAGGTTACAAAGTACTCTAATTACACTTTAATGTCTTTAAGAAAGTTTATGGGAAGACTGCGCTACTTCTATATCGTGAGAGGTTGCACCTGTTTAGTAATTGCTTAATTGATTGCATTTATATGCTACAACTGATTCACAATATATATCTGTACAGACGGACATGGTTTATATGGAAAACTATTAAAATATCAAAACTTTTAATGAATTTTTCCTCAGTAACACTAAAAAAGTTCTCAATTTACACAATACCTTAGATATGAATTAGATACACATTAAGATCACAGGTTGTTGAATTCAAATCTGTGTTTTCTATACCCTTGTTAGATGCTAAATGTTATATCTTCACCAAAGTACATGTAATTCTCATGGAGATATAAATCAATTAATCGCATATATATGATATCAATCTTGTGCACTTATTCATTTTAATTTAATGTTCTTCTGACATTTGACAAGATTTCAACGTATAACGTAAAATGATAACGCCAATACCGATAATGTTATATATTTTTCTTAGCACTGTGATACACCATACCTTACTAACCCTAAGAAAAAAAATAGTGCAACTCTTAAGGATTAACAACAAAGAAGAACCATTCCCTTTGTGTTCTGAAGAGCACTGATGAATCCATAGAGATAATGATGATAAAAAAATATTTGTAAGATTACTAATGATATCTATGATAATAACAATGAAAGCCAATGACGATAATATAACTATTTCCAGTAATATTGTTCATGATAATTATAAAATACATGGGAATAGATACAATAATAATGATAATGACAAGAAAAATCACCATGGAAACAATAGTATCAGAGTCAATGATAATAGCAACAGCAGTAATAACGGTAGATCAATAGCACAAAAAAATAATCGTACACGGTATATGGACGTGAGGAGGATGCAAAGCCATCTGTTGAAAAATCATTGTTCAATAAGGATTATTAAATCTTTCCAAGAACAAGTACCTGTTCTTGTATGCGTGCAGAATATAATTCTATTAGCCACAAGCCATGTCCTTTGATTTTTATATTTTGTTTATGAAATCAGTGGTTTACTATATCTGATGTATGTTCATTTCAGCTTCATGAATAATTCCGAAATGTTATATGTTATGTTTTCAAATGACTTAGTTCTTGGAAGTCCAAGTCCATTTTGCTAATTAGCTAATTGTCTTTTTTTCGCTCCCATGCATGGCATGTTTATTTACTTAGAAAAATACCTCATTCGTTGTGAAACAAGCATAAATCTTAGTTTTCCAAAACAGTTCTGAAAAAAGTATATATATATATATATATATATATATATATATATATATATATATATATATATGAATACAAAAAAGAGGGAATGGGGGCGTGCGGGTCTACTGAAAGTATAAAAAGGGCGTTATGTAAGATAGTTTAGGAACCACTGGTACAGAAGATCATTTGTAGATGAACATGAAAGAACGTTGATTACGACTGCCCCTTGTCCCTTGTCCGTCCTCTTGGAAAAATCTTTGAAGAAAGATTACGATGAAAAATAAATGCACTCATATAATTATTATCATAGATGATTATCGTTACAGCAATTTTCACGATATATCCAGTGAAGGCTGACGCAGTTGCAGTTGTAGTCAAGCAAAACAATATATCACAACCTTGATACCTGTTCTTTGTAAATTCTCTGTTCAAACTGGTGACTTTTGACCTTTCGGAAAAGACACAGGTACACTTTGTTAGCCATACCATGTTTGAACACCACTTCGGATAAATATGTGTTGTGGATGATAAAGTATCTTGCTATTATTAAATGGAATGCTGCAGCTTCTGACAGATCGATTCGATGGACGAAGTCGTATTTTGTGTTCAATGTAATTTTTCTACTGGTTTTATCCGGAAAACACTTCGTTGTTATTTTCTTCTGGTGTTAGGTTGAGAAAGGAAATACATCAATTGTTTAATTGGAGAGTCCAGAGGAAATAAAGGCATAATTCTTGTTTGTTTCTGAGACAGTTTTATTTTCGAGCAATCCATAACTTATATTTTGTATGTTTAGATCCTTTTGTGATCTTTTTGTGAAAGTAGTAGATACTGTATTGAATTGTTTAAATTCATGTTATATTACAGTTCTTATATTTAGACCTATCCTTTTCCATGTATAGTTTATATGCTTATTTTCATCATTATCCTTTTTTAGGTTCCTCCGACTTTTTTTTTAGGTTCCTCATGGTTGCTTTACACAGTTTTTACTTTGATAAATACAGTCCTTATCGAGCGATTAAGAGAGACCTTTGTTGGCTACTCTATATGACATGTTCAACTTATCATTAAGGATTTTACATATTTGCCTGTTTATTTTCTTTTTATTATGTATATTGAACAGGCCTTTCATTTTAATGCTATTT
>BOPN01000020.1:314857-322357 GCA_017312705.2 Penaeus japonicus | reverse complement strand
CCGATGGAGTACCTGCGTTTCCAAGCTCCATGTTTTTTTCCGTTTTGTTATCGATTTTTTTTTTTTTTTAGGGGTTAGGGTCTTCCCGTAATTCATTTAAGCTTTTCCTTGAATTTCCTTTTTTTTCATAATAGCTGCCACTTTTCTTTCTCTCTTTCTAGTTTAACCCTGAGTGGCCTTCCTCAAGCCTTCCTCAAGTATTTGCCTTCTATCCAATTTGTTTGTTTCATTTATCTTATTCTGCTTTCTGTTTCTTCCTTCTTAAAGCCTTTTTTTCCACTGTTTTTATATGATTAACAACCCGCCAGTTAGCCTAATCGTCTGATGCTGTTTGTTCTGTGTTACTTTTTCTTCTTATCCTTCATTTAAGTGGATTTAAATCAGTGCCGTTTTCTTATTATGTTGCACACACACACACACTCACACACAAGCTAAAAAAAAACCATTAATTATCTGCACATCAGTCCGGACAAGAAAACATCTCTAGTTGTTATATAATGTATATTTTATCATTTACAAATCTCACTTTTTATATATGTATATGTATATATGTATGTATGTATATATATATATATATATATATATATATACATACACACATATATATACATATATATTTATATATATGAAAAAAATAGAACATGTAAAAAAACGTATACACTCATACTTACAAAACAGACACACACACATACTCAGAGAGAGAGACAGACTGAGAGAGAGAGAGAGAGAGAGAGAGAGAGAGAGAGAGAGAGAGAGAGAGAGAGAGAGAGAGAGAGAGAGAGAGAGAGAGAGAGAGAGAGAGAGAGAGAGATAGAGAGAGAGAGAAAGAAAAAAATCACAAATTGTTCAGTATGAAAGATTTCTCTTGAGTAATTGACACACGCATTAAATATCCCAGTAAATGGAGGACAGATTTAAAACCACAGATCATCTTCTGCAGTCTCTCCTAAAAAGAGGAAGTGGGAGGAGCGGTGGCACTTGATGGACACTTTCTCCTGACGAAGGAGGAACATCTTTACTCATCCTTGTGGAGACAGGAGAGCACAACACAGCATTACTTTGCTTTGAAACGATCCAAAAAGTTCCATGGATGTCTTAGAGAGAAAAAAATAATAACAGGGGATGAATAGTCGACAAATTACCATAAAAATATCATGTAAATCATTCCAGTCAGAGAGATATAGATCCCAGCAGCACTGTTGGTAAGCCATTTGACAGAACTTAGATGCTGTTGCAGGCGATCTAAAAGGTCTCAGACAATGGAGAGAACACGCTGTCGTGTAAGTATGGCTCGAGCAAATTATAGAACAAGGTGAATACAGGTAGAAGAACTGCATACAAAGAGGGATAACAGTGGGTAAATCTAAGACCTCCAACCAGAACATTCGACAAGTAAATAAAAATATAAAATACATTTTGTAACCTAGCTGAAGGTGTGATAAATCTATATTTGCTAGTACCAGGTTATGGAACGGTTGAAGTCCTGACAGTGGGCACTTAGCCTCTCTGGATACATAGATCGTAGAACCAGAAAAGGGGAGAGCCAGGAACTTTCTGGTGGAGACGGAGAACTGAGTAACATCGCCTGCCTTCTCGGTCAGAGGATGTGTTCGTCGAGCATCCACCTAGAGGCCTTAGGGTGTTGAGAGATAGAGATAGAGATAGAGATAGAGATAGAGAGATAGAGAAAGAGAGAAAGAAAGAGAGAAAGAGAGAAAGAGAGAGAAAAAGAGAGAGAGAGAGAGAGAGAGAGAGAGAGAGAGATAGACAGATAGACGTGGCGCCGAATCGTCTGCACGTTAATTTTTTCGTCTTTGTTCATCCATGTGTTGCTGTTGAAAAAAAAAGAGAATGAGTGTAGATCCAAATCCCATAATAGCAACAGACAAAAAAAGCATAAAGAGAACAAACCTCCTGTTGATATACATGGAATGTACTTGCAATAGCCCCAATATATTCCTTAGTCTACGCTCAACAAAACTGTCCGTTTTGAGTAGTTACTCCCTGATTGTTACTTCCTCACATACACACTATTACTAATCATACCCAGCTGAGCAGAATGGAAGGAACACCTACGAGCCAACGAAAAAGGAACTGGGATCTTTGCTGGATAAAAGTCTGTAAATCACAGACACATGCACATTGCACACTCATACACATAGCCCTCCCCCACAATTATATTGTTAAATAAACAAATATGCACATACACACACATACACGCACACACACACACACGCACGCACGCACACACACACACACACACACACACACACACACACACACACACACACACACACACACACACACACACACACACACACACATATATATGTATATGTGATATATATATATATATATATATATATATATATATATATATATATATATATATATATATGAAAAGAACAACTAACTTAACTACTTAACTATGTATTTCTCGTTACTTTGGAAAAGGTAAAAATAAATCAAACCCAAAATGTTTTGACTCAGAATGTCTAAATTTCTCCCACACCCTTCCTTCATATCTATGCAATAAAATAATCTTATTCTTACTTTGTCTCACATAAATCTCATCACATTCCCTGGTTTCCTTGAGAGGTTTCCGGTGATACTTCCCAAGAGAAGTATCCCCTATTAACTGCACTCCCCCCTTCCCCCTCTCTCTCTCTCTCTCTCTCTCTCTCTCTCTCTCTCTCTCTCTCTCTCTCTCTCTCTCTCTCTCTCTCTCTCTCTCTCTCTCTCTCTCTCTCTCTCTCTCTCTCTCTCTCTCTCTCTCTCTCTCTCAGGCTTGTACAGTGGCAGAGAGCCGGCCTCATATCCCCGTGGTCGGCAGATCGAACCCCGTACAAGCTCGTGAGGCTTATTGTAGCCCGGCGGTCACTGCTGTGGATAGGTACCACGGTGGGTAAGGACCAAGCTCAGATCGAGTCAACACTCGCTGGTGCACTCTCACGAGTCAGCACTCGCTGACTACAGGTGGGATCACCATAGTGCATGGAAGCCCGGCTCTAACCCGCTGCTAGCAGTTATAATCCACTCGATGCCCTGGTTGTAATCCTCTAGCTGTCAGCGGTTGTGATCCGGTGAATAAGACAGACAGACGTTCATGTGCCATGATCTTTACTAGTGGACTCTGTTAATAAACTTGGCTCCGGCCAAAGGCCGGAGGTCAGAGCTGTTCGCTCTGCATGTTCTATTGTCTCTCTGTGATCTCTCTCTGATCTGATCTTGATCTGCTTTGGGTTCCTTCTGTGTCCTTCTGAAGCATAGATCTTGAGTTGCTTTCTATGCCTAAGGGTTTCTGCTGGCAAGCACAGCTGCTAGAGACAGCTGGAATTTCGAGGCGGAAATGGACACAGGAAACAGTACATGTCAGGTCAAAACAGACTGCCAGTGTAGTAGCATTGAAATAAGTGGAAAGCGTAATCAATGTCTTTGATCACATAATATGCAATATCAGTGCCTTACACCGGCGAAGAATCTCCTCCGGAAATCTGGGTTATCCTTCTCTCTCTCTTTCTCCCTCTCCCTTCCTCTCTCTTTACCCCATTCCCTCTCTTTCTCCCTCTCCCTCTCCTTCTCCCTCCCCCCCTCACCCTGCCTCCAAACAACACACTGTTTAGCCAGAAGATACGACTTTTCCAATCGCCATTACAGATAGAACTCAAATAGAAATTGGTCTTTAAAAAAATATCGAAAGATAACGAACAATAGGAAAGAGTAGCCAAAAATTACTTACAATGAAGACGGTAGTCGCCAAAAGCAAAGCTTTACATCGGATGTCCATGTCCATGGGAAAGATTACTCTGTTCTTGACTCTCTCAACTCGTTCTATGGTACCGATCTGTGAACCGCCTGGAGTGCAAATCTATTTCAAAAAGAAAGATGAAGAGAAGGTTTTGTTTGATGCCAAAATGATGTTCAGTGAAGTAGTCTCATGGAATTACTATTGAACATTTAGTCAGATGAAATATATTAACTAATTTATTATATCAAATTTTTTCAGGAAAAATAGGTTGAATATATAGAATAAGTAGAGCAAGAAAGAAAAGAAGAGAGAGAGAGAGAGAGAAAGAGAGAGAGAGAGAGAGAGAGAGAGAGAGAGAGAGAGAGAGAGAGAGAGAGAGAGTACATTTATAGTCACACCTTGTACGGCAAAATTTCGCAGCATCCGACTTCTCCCTCGACTGTTAAGAGCACGTCGCCTCCAATGTTAGCGACGTCATACATGTACCTCCCCCGCACCACCACCTGGCCGATGGGGATGTCGGGCACGAATGACACCTCCAAGTGCTGCAAGAATGAAAAGTGCTCTTCTGTATTATCCAGTTCAACAAATATGGAATGTTTGATGATACGACAGTCATTACCCCGCTTGAAAGTCAAATCAAATGCAATAATCCCATATAATCCCATAGATCTGGGAAAAGATTTCTGTAAATCCAAATTGATCAGAGAGTCCCTTATCTTTGAATGCCTCTCCTCAGCAGTATTCCAAGCGTCTCACCATTCTGGGAAAAGTGAAGCAACCTAATTCATCTACCACGGCCTTAAACTGAACCAGTGGTACTTTGTTAAGGTCTCTGATGTTGTATTCCATCCATCTTGCAGTGGGATCACAGCAGTTGCAAATGTCCCCTTCCACGGACCCCTTGGCAGTGAAGCTATACAGACCCGCCATGTCCTTTATCTTGTACTTGTAGGGACCTGAAATAACAAGGCCTTGTAGAGTGCCGTCCTGATATGGTCTAAGAATGTAACTTATTGCAAGGTCTTTTTACTACAGTCTTAATGGAATATCTACCTATGGTGGAAACTAGGGGATCTATTTTCGTGGGTATTGAGAAAGCCATGGCACATCGTATGACAGATGTAAATAAATTCTAATGTCCCGCATCGTCAAAGTTCGCGCCAGTAAATCTAGAGTAACACCAGAGGAGGATCCTTTGATGAGTGTGTTGTTTCCAGGTCGCCAGTAACAGCGAGTGCTGACTCATGAGAGTGCACCAGCGAGTGCTGACTCGATCTGAGCTTGGTCCTTACCCACCGTGGTGCCTATCCACAGCAGTGACCGCCTGGGGTTCGATCTGCCGACCACGGGGATGTGAGGCCGGCTCTCTGCCACTGTACAAGCCTGACAGCGAGCGAGCGAGCGAGCGAGCGAGCGAGCGAGCGAGAGAGAGAGAGAGAGAGAGAGAGAGAGAGAGAGAGAGAGAGAGAGAGAGAGAGAGAAGAGAGATGAGAGATAGAGATAGATTGATAGATAGAGAGAGAAAGAAAGGCAGAGTGCTATATTGCGAAAGTCATAATTATAAATAACTGGCTCAATGAAAATCGTACAATGAGAACTATCCCCAGGTTATCCGGCCAGTTTCATCTGTTTAGAGCTCTCAACTTCAGAATACTTATTATGGTCGACGGATTGCTTGTAGATGCTTCTAATTCAACAGGATTTACAACATGCATCATAAACCTCTCAACAATCCGTTGACGACGGTCGGTGATCCCTGTCAGAGGAAGCGTTTGTGCTCACACTCTGCCAAGTATGAAACAAAAGGCGACTGGATCACCAAAGCGGCCATCAGAGGCAACGATGTCCATGATCCTGCCATGCGCAATGGAAAATTAAGGTTTCTCCTGTGAAGACTGACTTTCGCACATCTTGATGAAGTTGCAGCGGGTGCCAGTGGGCGAGCGGAGGTACCAGGAACCAAGGCTGAGTCTGGTTAGTGGAGCCTGGTCCTAATAGGGCCCTCAAGATCCTTATATCTGACTTATATTTGCTATTTTAGGAATATCTATGCTAATGCTATGTGTGGTAGCTATGCCTCGGTTGCATGATGTATGGATCGTTTCATATGTTCAAGTAAATATTTATAAAACATGAAGTACATATAACTACGTATACATTTTTTTCCCTTTACACACTTTACGCCTACATCTATCTGTCTCTGTAATTATCTTACAGAGAAAAATGGAATTGTCCCGAGTTGGAAGCCGATCAGTAGCTGAACTGATCAGTAACTGCAAGTGGAGTATTGAAAGTACTGTGTGTGTGTGTTGATATATATATATATATATATATATATATATATATATATATATATATATATATATATACATATATATATGTATATATATACACATGTATATATATACATATATGTACACATATGTATATATATACATATATATAAATATATATACATATATATATATATATAAATATATATACATATACATATATAAATATATATACATATATATATATAAATATATATACATATATATATATAAATATATATACATATATATATAAATATATATACATATATATAAATATATATATATAAATATAAATAAATAAATATATTTAGTATGTAAATACATATAAACATAAATAAATATATATATATATAAAAATAAATAAATAAATAAATATATATATATAAAAATAAATAAATATATAAATATATATACATATATATATAAATATATATACATATACATATATATATATATATATATATATATATATATATATATATATATATAAATGTATGTGTGTGTGTGTATAATCAAATGTAGTGTATATCAAGACAAATATCTTACCACCTACAGTGTTCTTATCAACACAAATTACGAAACAAGAACCAGAAGGCGACTCATACTTACCAAATTTACTGCCAACAGTGAACATCTGCCCCGAGACCAGAGGCCCGAGCCCCGGGGGGAACGATGCATTGTAGACGTTGTAGGGGACAGGGGGGAGGGCGGGGGCGGGGGCGGGGGCGGGCGAGGGCGCGTGATGGCTGTAGACCTCGTGGGCGAGTGGCGAGGAGGGCGCGAAGCCGTTCGAGGCGGCGGGGACTCCGAGCACGGCCTCGTTGTAGCTCGGAGGAGGGTCAAATATCGCGTGGTCCTTCGACATACCTGAAGGATACAAGCAATTTTTAAAATTATTATAATTGGGATGTTATATATTTCTGATTTTCTGGTCAATTTTTTAAAATTGACTTCTTATCTACATCTATGTGTACCTGTATCTATATGTGTGTAGAGTGCCATCACTAAACTTAGATGGAATTTATTATCATATACCCTACATTTTATCACAAATATGGGATAATTTAGGAAAAGTGAACTTCATTAGTTAAGCTGCGGTTCGACTAGCCTCATCTGGTTCTGGAACCAAACTCAAGTCTGGGATTTTCGCCCTTTTCGCCCTCTGGGGAACGAGGTGAGCCTGACCAAGAGCCTTCTTTGCTCCTCTTTCGTGTGTAATGAGGGCATTTATTATATGATCGTCAAATAAGTTGCTTAAATATTCTGCAGTTATGATATCATTAAAAAGAATGATTCAAAGCCAGCCTTGATGCCCCAAGTCAGGCAGACTTTAATTGTAATGGGCGACCGGAAGCGCCGGGGACCGAGGCTGAGTCTGGCTAGTGGAACCTGCTGGTCTTGACGGGGCCCGGGCAAGACCCTTTAACTAGCCCC
>BOPN01000020.1:309857-312357 GCA_017312705.2 Penaeus japonicus | reverse complement strand
ATAAACTCTATGACATGGAAAAAACACTTTTTACAATGTTATGTGTACATATCCAGATAGCTGTCCATGCTAAATTTTAAATTGAAAGCCTAAGGATAAGCCAGATTTGAGGAGCACAGCCGGGCTTGTATGTGCTGACTCGAGAGAGAACGAGTGACAAAAACGAGTGATAAAAGCATAATATCTCACAAACGTTACAACTTATTGCATTGAATACCGACTATATTACACATACCGTTACTGGCGAGCGTGCATGACCGATAAACCCGTTTTCCTATTCGTATACCCATAGGAAAATGTAGCTTCCGTTCATTCATTGTTTTTTTTATATTCATGCATCTATCTGTCATATGTAATCACACCTTTAAAAATAAATATTGTTCTAAGGCAGTGAATAATAAGAACATCAGTATCCGCTTTCATATAAACTACAAATATATAAAGCAACAGTTTTATAGGAGAAAACGGAATCAGAGGGGTGACTTTGCTAAAACTTAAGAGAGGAGGGGCACGTAAAAATAAAGTTTTGGTATGTATGTTCTTATAGCAGCCTACAAAAACATAAGATAATACTTAAAAAAAAAAAAAAAAAAAAAAAAAAAAAAAAAAAAAAAAAAAAATCTAATTAACTCTTATTCTATACTTCTATTGTTTAGCTAATATTTGGATCGTCTTCACAAAAGTTACAAGTTGTATATGAATATAGGTAATATAAATGACAATAAAATACGAGAATGATAACTTTTAGTATGAATGAGAAATTATATGTGCTAAAAGCGATCTTTAATAAGAAGACAAAACACTGGAAAGGGAAAAAAACGAGTTTAGGAATTGTCGATGACTCACGGATGGGTGCATGCGATGAGGGAATTCCAGCCAGTATTACCACATCTGACTTCTCATGGGATCCTGATTTTCTTTTTTGTCAATGTTATGGTAACCCTTGCGCGTTACTGTTCTTACCACTGTACAAGGGCGTGGGGATATGAATTACGATAATTAATGATATAAGCACATACATGTATATATATGTACATATATACATATATATATATATATATATATATATATATATATATATATATATATATATNAAAAAAGCTAAGTTTGCTAACATTGACAATATCGTTAAGAAATAGAAGAGGGTCCTAATGCATACACATGCACTTTTGTGTATGTGTGTTTGTGAGTATATACGCATATATGTATATATGCATGTATATGTTTGTATGTATTATTTGGAATATTACAGGAAAGCTCTGACTCAGCCTCTATCTTCGATTCCGCTAAAGCAACGCATATTTCAACTAATTAAATAATATCCATCAGTAATGATTATGATGATGCTACTAATGGTGACTATAATGATAATAATGATGATAAGGATTATAATGATGATGCTAATGATGATGATGAAAATGATAATGATGATGATAATGATGATGTTGATGATAATAACCATAATAATGATAATGATAATAGTAATGAAAATAATATCGATAGTGATAACAATAAGTACAAGAATGATAATAATGATGATGATAATGATGATAATACTAATAATGATGTGAAGGAGGAGATGGACAATAATGATCCTCATCAGATAATGTAATGAAAAGGATGATGGATGCGTCCCATCCATCTCTCTCTCCCTTCGCTTTGTTTCTTTTTTCTACGTCCTTTTCTCCTGTAACAGGCCAGTGCACTTGCGTAAACTCCCCTTCCCTCTCTCTCTTTCTCTATTCTCTTTGCTTTCTCTTTCTTTGTCTGTTTGTCTGTCTGCCCCCCCCCCCTCCCTCTCTGTCTCTCTCGTTCTCTCTCTGTCTCCTACCTTTTTCTCTCTCTCTATTCCCCATATATATCACCATCTGCCCCCCCCCCCTCCTCCCTCTCTCTCTCTCACGTTCTCTCTCTCTCTCTCTCCTACCTCTCTCTCTCTCTCTCTCTCTCTCTCTCTCTCATTCTCTCTCTCTCTGTATGTGTGTGCCTTATTTATACAGTGTCGCCCATTGCAATTATCATTGTTTAATATGTAACGCACTATTCAGCCATTACTTCCTATATAAACTACCACCCCCATCTCCACCCCCACCCCACCCCCTTTTCGATCTTAAGGCCTCATAGGATTCTTGGTTAGTAAAGCAATTTAACATGAAGGTAGGAAGGATAAATGTTTAATTAATATTTACAGGACTGTGTGAATATAGTAATGCTGATAATGTTCACCATGTCAAGAACGTTAACTGTATAAGTAATAGTGGTATTGATTATGTTAATAATGTGAATAATCTGAATAATGCTGGTGATAATTTTGATAATGAAGTTATGTATCTAGGTTGGGTGCCATATGCAAATTTGCCCTGATGAAGAAAAATCGTGTAATGGTTTTAGAAATATATTTCCGATGACTATTCATCTGTTACTGACGTGCATTTACAGCTTGTTGTGTGTATTAATGAACAAATGCCCCTTCTGACAGCAAGCAAAAAATCTGGAAATA
>BOPN01000020.1:274857-279857 GCA_017312705.2 Penaeus japonicus | reverse complement strand
TATGCCAATGAAGTTATTTCTTTAGATGTAGGACACGCCTACCACAACACTTCGTTGTTCACTATTTTGCTGAGCCAGGGAGAGACGCATTAACCATCTCAGCTCGGCCGATAACGGCCAATGAGGCGTGAAATGGGGTGTGGACAAATGGTCAGAGTACCCAACATGTGGCATAGGTCTGCGTGACACTGTGTTTTACGCGTTATACCACACACACACACACACACACACACACACACACACACACACACACACACACACACACACACACACACACATATATATATATAAATAAATAAATAAATATATATATATATATATATACATATACATATATATATATATATATATATATATATATATATGTATATATATATATATATACATATATATATATATATATATATATATATATATATATATATATATATATATATATATATATATATATATATATGTGGTACGGGCACCGTGGTCAGGAGTTAGGTATTGCCATTGGACAATCTTTGTTTTTGGCTGTTAATGGTTGGCCTGAGATTTTTTTAAGTTAAGATGTGCGAAAGTTAGTCTTCACAGGAGAAATCTTAATTTTCCATTGTGCATGGCAGGATCATAGACATCGTTGCCTCTGATGGCCGCTTTGGTAATCCAGTCGCCCTTTGTTTCACACTTGGCCGAGTGTGAGCACAAACGCTTCCTCTGACAGGGATCACCGACCGTCGTCAACGGATTGGTGAGAGGTTTATGGTGCATGTTGTAAATCCTGTTGAATTAGAAGCAGCTACAAGCAATCCGGCCACCACAATAAGTGTTCCGAAATTGAGAGCTCTAAACAAACGGAACTGGTTGGACCACATGAGCAAAGTTCTCATTGTATGATTTTCATTGAGAGTCATTTATCATGAGTTCCGTAATCTCTTTCTCTCTCTCTTATATAAAAAGGGAATTACCATGTGATCTTGTAATGTCGCAAATGCCTCTGTTACAGTAAATTGTGCTGTAATATTATCGGATGAACATGAATTGTAATCAGTACATCCCTTGGAGCAGAAGAAACTTGCGTGTTAAGGGTCTAGGATTGGACTATACAAGTGTAGCGAAAGGCTAGGGGATCACCTGACGATGCTGCGTCGGGCGTTAGCGAAAGTAGGCAAACTTTACCTTGAGACAACACACTCATCAGAGGATTCTTCTCTCGTGTTATACTAGATTTACTAGCGCAAACTTTGACAATGCGGGACATTTGAATTTGTTTACATTTGCTGTCCGCTGCGCCATGGCTTCTTTAATACCCACTAAGATAGATCCCTAGTTTCCATTGGTAGATATTCTATTAAGACAATACAAATTTTTGTTATTTCAGGTCCCTGCTCGTACAAGATAAAGAACCTGGCCGGCCAGTGTGTTTTCACTGCCAAGGGGATCATGGGAAGCAACATTTGCAAGTGCTGTGATCCGAGTGCAACTTGGGCTGAATTCAATATCAGAAACACTAACAAGGTGCCACTGGTTCATTTTGATATCATCTTGGATGAAGTTAGTTTCTGCAGCTTTGCGAGAAGGGTGAGATGCTTTGAATGCTGCTTGGGATAGGCATTCAAAATAAGGGACTCTCTGATCAATTTGGATTTACAGAAATCTTTACAAAATCTATGGGATTACATAGGATTCTTGCATTTTAGACAGTGACTCTATTTGACGTTCAAGCGAGGCATTAACTGTCGTATCATCATAACTTTCCATATTTATTGCATAACATTCCATATTTATTGAACTGGATGATAAAGAAGAGCACTTTTCATTCCTGCAGCACTTGGAGGTGTCGCTCATGCCCGACATCCCCATCGGCCAAGTGAAGGTGCTGGGGACGCACGAGTATTGCGTCTCTAACACTGGAGGCGACGTGCTCTTAACAGTCGAGGGAGAAGTCGGGTGCTGCGAAATTTTGCCGTACAAGGTGTGACTATAAATGTACTCTCTCTCTCTCTCTCTCTTTCTCTCTCTCTCTCTCTCTCTCTCTCTCTCTCTCTCTCTCTCTCTCTCTCTCTCTCTCTCTCTCTCTCTCTCTCTCTCTCTCTCTCTCTCTCTCTCTCTCTCTCTCTCTCTCTCTCTCTCAGTCACTCACTACCCACTCACTCACTTACCCCTTCTCTATTTTTTCTTGCTCTCTGTTTTCTAGATATTCAACTTAGATTTTCCTTATAAATGAGATAAGATATGATATAATGAATGAGATGATATATTTCATCTAACTAAATGTCAAATTGTAATCCGATGAGATGGCTTCGTTGCAACATCGTTTTGGCATCAACCTAAACCTTCTTTTCATCTCTTTTTTAATAGATCTGCGCTCCAGGTGGTGAACAAATCGGTTCCATTGAACGAGTTCAGGGAATCAAGAACAGAGTAACCTTTCCTTTGGACTTGGATTTTAGATGTAAAGCTTTGATTTTGGCGACTACTATCTGCATTGTAAGTATCTTTTGGATTCTCTTACTTATTTTCCACTATCTTTTGATTTTTTTTAAAGATCAATTTATTTTTTAGTTATATCTGTAATGACATTAAAGACTGAGGTAACATAGAAAAGTGCATAGTACAAAATACGGATTAATCACACGCATACAGAGTTATATGTTTACATTTTAGGAGAACGATATAACAGTATAAATTTTCACCCTTACCATGATAAGTCCTCTCCTGTGGTCACATAGTCACATGCTGATTATGTGACATACATGCATGTTAGCAAGACGTATGTTCCTGGAGGAAATAATTTATCAGACTGTCAAAAAAAAAAAAAAAAAATCGTATTCAATAGGATGTTGTATCATAAATGATATTCACCCACATCTCAATAAAACCCTGCTCGGGCTATCATAGTCTCAGCAGAAGAGAAGACACAATTGTCAACTACGATTATGTAATTGATGCAAAATATTTGTGCTCCTTTAAAATTTTCATCCATACAGCCTGTTCAGGGAGTGAGCCTGCGTTTCTGTAAATCTGAAATATGGGACACTCTAAGATATAGTGTACTAAGGTGCGTGACCTTGGTAACCTACACACCCAGCATTCTTTTTTTCTGTTCACCTGTCGGAACACCTACCTGCCAATAGTATTTAGATGTTAACCTAATTCTTTCCACATATAGCCATATAAATGAAGTCTGTGTTCATCGCTTGAGACATATAGTGTTGCAAGGTTTCGTTCGTCTTAATCGATTCCCTGTTCCTAATCGCATCATAGTCTAACTGTATTCTCTTGATATTGCTCCTTAAGAGTCTGAACACTTTGAATGTCCACCTCACATGTATAGCTAACTCCTTCGATACTTCATCCACAGCCTCATAGAGGGTGATACCCACATGCGATGGGATGCAGCCGAATGCAATCAGACATATATATATATATATATATATATATATATATATATATATATATATATATATATACACACACATATATGTGTGTGTGCGTATGCGTGTGCGTGTGTGTATGCGTGCGTGTATGTGTGTGTATGTGCATATTTATTTATTCAACAATATAATTGTGGGGGAGGGCTATGTGTATGAGTGTGCATGTGTGGTTACTACTCGATGCTTAATAAAGGTGAGTGAGTATGGCTAAAATGGAATGAACAAAAAGTAACAACAGTCTGTGATTTACAGACTTTTAGCAAAGATCCAGTTCCTTTTTCGTTGGCTCGTAGGTGTTCATTCCATTCTGCTCAGCTGGGTATGAATAGCAATAGTGTGTATGTGAGGAAGTAACCATCAAGGAGTAACTACTCAAAAGGGACAGTTTTGTTGAGCGTAGATTAAGGAATATATTGGGGCTTGTATAAGTTTATTCCATGTATATATATATATATATATATATATATATATATATATATATATATATATATATATATACATACATACATATACATACATATACATGAATTCATACCTTTTATGTGTGTTATTATTATGGCATTTGGACTTACACCCATTCTCTTTTGTTTCATTCCACCAGCGAAGATTTGAAGAGCGAAGACGAAAACGTTAACGTGCAGACGATTCGGCGCCCCCCTCTTTCTCTTCGCTGCACAGAACATCTGCACGATGTGAGCAGACCACACATTAAACATCAACTTGAATCCTATAGATGGATGCGAGATGAACGCATCTTCCGGCGATGTAACTCAGTTCTCCGTCTACAACAGAAAGATCCTGCTGGCGACCTCCATGTTTTGCCTCGACGATCTATGCATCCAGAAAGGCCAAGTGGCTCATGCCAGGACTGCAACCGTTCCAAAACCAACCGTGCTTGCACAACAGCGTGTCTTCTCCATTGCCTGAGACCCTTTAAATCGTCTGCAACAGCACTCAATCCTGAAGAGTGCTTACCAACAAAACTGCAAGGATCTATATCCTTGTGACTAGAAATGTTTACATTAGGTTTCTAGGATGATTTTGAAGTAAAGTAATGAAATACATCCTGTGCTGTCTTGTCTTCACTAGGTTAATTACAGGTATAAATTGAGCTGAATCGCTCCTTCTTAGTTGGGAGACCTTGTGCATCAAGTGCCTTCGCTCTTCCCATACCTCCCTCGGGACCAGGCAATGGTTCACTGTTAGATAGGTGCGCAGGCTGTCCTTGCATTTCTTATTGACTCGCCAGTCGAAGGCTAGGTAGAGTCAGGCATTATCGGTTGCAACTATCTGTATGCAGTTGATATCATTTCTTTCAGAAGAGACTGAATAAGATAATCTCTGGCTTTAAATCTGCTCTTCATTCGCTGTCATCTTCAGCGTCTGATGCCTGTGATCTAATGAATGTGTCAATTAACTCAAGATAAATTTTTCATATTAGACTAACTGTGAAATCTCTCTCTCTCTGGGAATGCATACGTGTCTACTTTGTAAGTATGAATGTGTGCGTTTACACCAAATCGATTCATATATATATATATATATATATATATATATATATATATATATATATATATATAT
>BOPN01000020.1:254857-264857 GCA_017312705.2 Penaeus japonicus | reverse complement strand
GTAATGATAGTAATAGTTATAGTTATAGTACTTGTAAAAGTAGTAGTGATAGTAATAACAGTCGTAATAGTAAAAGTAGTAATAATGGTAATAGTAATAGTGATAGTAATAGTAATAGTAGTAGTAGTAATGGTAATAGTAATAGTGATATTAATGGTGATAATTATAGTAATAATAAAAGAAGTCATAATAATGATATGAACAGTAATAGAAAGAGCAATAGAAATAGTGATAGTGATAGTAACACGAAGTAACAGGACATGTAACAAATCGAATATAACTCTTATCTCGATATTCATTCATTTTATTTAAGACCAAAATCGATAAGAATCTCTTTATCATTAGACGATCAACTTTCTTTTATAATCCTGAGTGGATTCTCTTATCTGCGGAATGTTCCTAGTCACCTTATGTAATATGTCTGTCTGTCTGCCAGTTTATTTGCGTTTATGTGTCTGGGTAGTTTTTTTTTCTTTTCTTCTTCTTCTTCTTCTTTGATTTTGTGTATCTGGCTGTTTTTTTGTTTTTTTTGCCTCTGCCTGTTTAGTTCATTATATTTCGGATTATGTCCGTTCTCTGTCTGTCTGTCTGTCTGTTTATATCTCTCTGTCTCGGTCCTTTGTCTGTCTCCGTCTCTCTCCTCTCTCTTTGTAAGCTAAGAAAACGATAGGTTTGCTTGTAACTTAAGACAGGAAATGTCAGGTCAGGTCAGGTTATTCCCACTGAACGCAAAGTCATCTGCGACCTTAATTAAGGGAATATTCCATCCCTTATCTTCCTCGGTAGTATTGGTAACTATCAATAAAAATAGCATTTTCTATGATAATGTTAGTAAAGATGATTTTATTGATAGTAGTAGTGCTTCTACTTCTACTGATGTTGCCCATAATGGTTGTGATGATGATGATGATGGTGTGGTAATGATGGTGATGATGGTGATAATGTGATGATGATGATATGACGATGATTATGTGGTGATAATGGTGGTGGTGGTGATGATGATGGTATGATGATGATGATGGTGTGGTGATGATGATGATATGACGATGATGATGGTGTGGTGATGATGATGATATGACGATGATGATGGTGTGGTGATGATGATGATGGTGGTGAGGGTGATGATGAAGATGATGGTGGTAGTGGTGGTGATGATGAAGATTATGATAATGATGGTGGTGGTGATGATAATGATGAAGATGATGATGATGGTGGTGGTGGTGATGATGATGAAGATGATGATGATGGTGGTGGTGGTGATAATGATGATGATGATGACAATGATGCATATAGCCCGGGCGAAGGGACGTCTTCGCAAATCTCTCTGAACTGATCTGATGGTGATAATAACACTAGTTTAATAATAGTAACAATAACAATAAAACAATCATGATAATGACAATGATAACCATCATGACAATGATAATAATAACCATCACGATAGTGATGATAATAACCACAACAACGACAATTAACAGCAACAATAATAAAACGCTAAAAACAACAATAATACTGCTACCAGTTAACTTGGTAATGCCAACATCACCACAGGAACAAGAACACACAATTACTGTTGTATTCGAGTATGCGGGTCAGAATAACCCAGGGGTTGGGTCGGCCGGGGGGGGGGGAGAGGGGAAGAGACGTCCCTCGGCCTAAGGGATACGAGTTCAGGGTCACGGGCTGGACACGTGATCACGGGCTAGCATGGGTTGTCGCCTTACCCTTGGCCTTGATTCTGGCATTTGAGATATGAGAATAGTCCGTGGTGAGGTAAAGAGTTCTGATAGAGATGCATTGATTGGGGAGATGTGGAGAGAAGAGAGGAAGGGAGAAGTATGCAAATGATATAATTGGATACTCGATGTTCTACTGTATGTGAAGTCGTCTTTCCCAGGGGGGCTACTCCGTTAAAACTTTAGAATACTAATCTAAGGACATTTTAACTGTATATGCAGCTTTCAAGGATTCGTAATCACTTATCTCCATAATCAGAGCAAGGCATCACTTTAGCGCAGGTGCCAGTGTTCAGGTAGAAGCAGTCCATAATCATCAGTATGTGACTATCAGCCAGAGGGTACACATGCACTTTTTTCGCTCTCTAACCATGTTGATGTTGGTCGTGTGATACTCCGAAAATGCTCTCTCTCTGTGGAATTAGAGAGTGTGTGATAAGTGATCTGCTGAAAGGTTTTAAGTATAAAGGTTCTTTTGCTTTGTGTGACAAATCTACGAATTCCGTTCGACATAAACGGTGACAATGGAAGCAAGAGATTTTAACGCTATGAGGATGTAAGTATTCTGATGTCGGAATATTTGTTATGTGTGCAACAACGTTAGTGTTATGTTTAATAATAATAATAACATATCACGAGAAAAGAACATAGGAGGATCATATTAAAAAAGATATAAATAAAAATAGTACTTGAAAAATTCACTTACACATCAAGAATCAGACATCTTTAATTATTGAAAAGAATAGGAAAGATTTTTTTTCAATAAATAAAAAAGACCCTTAAAAGAGAGAAATAAAAATCGAACAAAATATATATTGACTCTTAGGCGAGGACATAAGGTTACTTTCACGACCTTGACAGTTCAGGGCCTTCGTAAGGGTACACATGAGTGTTTGTTTTTTTTAATTCTGGTATTAGTGAGAAAAGGACGAAAATAATGGTGATTATGATCTTGATGTTCGGGATAAGATAATGATAGACTGTTATTGTTAATGATAACAGTAATTTCCTTAATATTGATAATTATGATAATGGAAATTGCGACACTGGTAAGGATAAAAGTACCAAAAAATTCAGTAGTATTGATGGTGACGATAATAGCAATGATAATGATGATAATGATAACAACAATGAGAATCATGAGGATGGAGAATCTACTAAAAACAGATTAAAGTAATGATATTAATTATAATTATTATAGAATGGGAAAGTAGTAATAATGATGATAATGATTAATTTCAATTTGCATATGTGCTAACATAATGAAAAAAAATGAAAGCGCCTTTAACTGTAGAGAAAAAAAAAGAAAAAAAAATGTTGGCCCCATCACGATTGCTTTTGCGTCACTTGGCAACCGACAGAACTAGCAATCATTGGGAGTTCTCAACCTGTTTTAGAATCTTTCAAAAATCAATTCTTGGAGAAAAAACTGTTTTATAGATATCTTAACTTGACTTTACTTATGATTTACTTATAAAATTGCCCCCCCCCCCAAAAAAAAAAAAAAAAAAAAAAAAAATCAAATAGTGAAGAATATCACGACAGAAAATTAACAAAGATGAAGTATTGGAAATGTGCCAACACACACACACACACACACACACACACACACACACACACACACACACACACACACACACACACACTCTCTCTCTCTCTCTCTCTCTCTCTCTCTCTCTCTCTCTCTCTCTCTCTCTCTCTCTCTCTCTCTCTCTCTCTCTCTCTCTCTCTCTCTCTCTCTCTCACACTCTCTCTCTCTCTCTCTCTCTCTCTCTCTCTCTCTCTCTCTCTCTCTCTCTCTCTCTCTCTCTCACACACACACACACACACACACACACACACACACACACACACACACACACACACACACACACACACACACACACACACACACACACATTTACATACATACATATATACATGCATGCATATCGACAGGCAGACTATCTGATTGAGTGATTAACTGACTGATTGATAGAGTGGCTGAAATGCAGGCAGACAGACAGATAAATATAGAGATAAATAGATAGACAGTCAGACAGATAGAATAGACCAGACCAGACCAGATCTTCAAGAATCGTAGGACTCCCTGTCCAAACAAAAATATTAATAAGAACCGAAGACGTCAACATCCTATTGCGTCATCGCTGGTCGTCAGCTGATTGATGTAAACAAACAACCGAAAGTGCAGGTATTACCTCTCCCGTTGTGATTGCAAGCACTCGGATTAAGAAAGTATTTTTGGACGCATTTGGCGGCAGTTCCAAGATGCAAGAAGTTGTGAGTCATGTGCATGATAGTGGTAAATAGAAAATAGATATTAATAACTCAGGGTGATGAATCTGAATAGATACTTATCGTTATCTTGAACTTGTGTGAAAAGTTGTACATCATGTCACCTTATCGTTTATATTTTTTCTGATAAAGATATCCAATAAAGAATTTGATTTTACTTTCACACGAGTATAATATACAAGATAAATAGCACATGCAATAGAATGAATAACAAAATATAAGACACTTTCCATATATAGCATTTCCATTGCAAATTGATGATAAAGTTAATTAACATATAAGCAAAAGGCCTCTCTCTTATCAGGCTTTGATTTTTGATCAAACCAGACAATTCAAGGTTATGATAATGCTTCAATTCCCGCACATCTTTGTAGTTTATTGCAGTAACAATGCCACCCACAGAGTTGTGCTTGGCATGCATTTCACAGATAGATTTACTCCTTCCATAGAAGAATGATTGTTTTGTTTATTTATTCTTAATTTTCTAGTAGCTATAAGGGCAACAAAGTTTAGCCTTGTTTGTAGGATCACCAATAATTTGATGGAAAAGATAACCAGTGCTTGCTAGTTTAATTTTGCTAGTTATGTTATCATTTCAGCCTTCATAACTTTTAATGCTCTTGAAATTTATGGCTCCAGGAAAGCCTAATAAAGCTCCTTCATGTATATATTTTGGCAAGTTAGAGCTTAAACTGATTTCCTTTTTTATATTAAGTCACCATCTATTACCTTTGTAGAGGTTTGTTGGTAAAATGGAGGAGGTTCTTTAGTTGTTGTTTTCTAAAATGCCAATACACTCAGGTTTGTTAAGGCCTCAGGTGGCCATATGGGCATCCCCAAAACATTTACTTACTTTCTATAGGGTCTTAGATCTTATTATATAATTTGATAAAATTCCTTTTGCAATCTGCCTTAAACTAATAGTCAACTGCCTTCTCTGATCCCCATTAAGAAATGTGGTGAGCCTCAGTGTGCTGGACTCAGCAGGGGGCTGTGCTACCCAACACACCCCAGGACACAGTGCGAAGGGAAAATTGGAGGTTCCAGCTTCTACTGTCGGTATGCACTCCTTCTCTTACTGTTGTTGTTATTGTAGCCTTGTTGTAATTATGTGTTATTGTTATTATAATAAGTGTTATTATCATGATTGTAATCATTTTATTACTATTACTATTATTATTGGTGTTATTACTATTCACTCTCTGTTATTATTACTATTATCATCGTTATTATTGGTTTCACCATCATAATTAGTATTATTAGTTTCATCATCATTGTTAGTATTTTTATCTTGAACAATTTTAACAATTATTATTATTATTATTATTATTATTATTATTATTATTATTATTATTATTATTATTATTATTACCATTGTTGTTATTATTGTTCTTATTATTAGTGATATTATTAATATTATTGTTGATTTTGCAATTATAATGATGATAATATTAGTAGTACAATGTTATTATTCCTCATATTACTTTTATGATTTTCCAGTACTTTGGCCTGCTGTGAAGGAGGCTTTTGGGCCTGTCATCATGCAGCATTACAAGGACACTTTTATTGACCTCATGGGTGGCTCCATGGGTAAGGAATCATTTTTTTCTAGAATGCTATCTGTTGCGGTTAATGTAAGCAGTCTTGACAAAAGTTATAAGAAGTTTCTGATATGTAAGATCATGTAAAAAAGGAGAGTGTAAATCTATTATTAGGGTTTTTGTTTATTTTTTTAATTATTGCATTTTGTATGAACAGGAAATAGGTATATTTATTTTTTGACTGCCATTTTTTTATTTTTTTCTCTTCTTTTTTAGGGGAAGATACACTTATTTGGTGAGCAATGATTGATGGGATATTGACAGTTTGACAATGAGTGATGATAAGTTGACAGGTTGATGATGATGATCAATTGATATGTGACAAGGTGACCTTATTCAGACATAGTTTGGCAGCCAATCAATACTATTGTTATCCAGACAAGTTCTATTCAGGCAGCCATCACCAACTGTTCTAGTTTTTAAGGTGCATATTTGAAAATTAGAACCAGTTCCTGAAAAAATATGTACTCGATCTTTACATGTTAAGTTGCTGTATATGTCATCCTTAAAAAAAAGTTTTGAATATGGAGGTTTTTGAAATAATGAAAACGTATCAGAAGAAAATATACATATACAAGATTGAGGAAGGTTTTGTGTTTCATTCTTCTTATCATCTAAAACCTGTGTTTGCACCAAAGGGGGATTAGTTTAGAATAACATCCAGATGAGCAAATATATTTATTCATTTATTTAGTTACCTTTTTGTATGAATTAAGCTAATATTTTGCCAAGTCCTGGAATAACACTGAATACAAGCATATTGATTTTTTTCCAAAAGGGGGTGTTGCGAGCGTCTACGTTGGTCAGCCTTTGGACACGGTTAAGGTCAAGATGCAGACTTTTCCCGAACTTTACCGTGGCATGGTAGGATGTTTCTCTCAAACCCTGAAGCGTGATGGTGTCAGGGGCCTCTATGCAGGCACAGTTCCTGCCCTCGCTGCCAATATTGCGGAAAATTCTGTCCTTTTTGCGGCTTATGGCGTGTGCCAAAAAGCAGTGGCATATTCTACTGGTGTACAGGTAGGTGATATTTATTATTCTAAGTTTTTATCTGTATAATTAGTTTTTTTATAATGGATTATTTGTATGGTAATTAACCCTTCTGCAATGGGTATATTTCAAGGGAGAGATCTCTTTTGTACTGCATTTTTCTTCTTGTTGAAATTACAAGCTATTTATTCCTTCATTTGTTTAACTATGTGTAAGTAAGTGCTGATTAGATTTACAGTGCTATCATACCAAAAATAGAATCTTTTATCATACCACAAGCCTAGAAAATGATGAAAAACACACATCATAAGATGCCCACCCCTGGTTTCATACTGTCCTAATGTGTGATCTGTCCCAGAAGGATTCAGAAATGTGTTAAGTCAGTTTTGATGTAGCTTGTCCTGGTACTTTGACATTAATGAAAATGATAAAGATTTACTTTCATTATTATTATTATTATTATCATTATTATTATTATATATTTTTTAAATATTTATTATTATTATTATTATTATTATTTTTATATTTACTATTGTTATTATCATCATCATCATTATTATTATTATTATCATCATAATTATCATAATGATAATAATAAAAAAATATAATAACAATGATAATAATAAGAATAATAATAATGATAATAATCTATTCATCAAATATCCTATGACAATGATATATCTAAATAAATATCTTTCCCAACAGAAAGTGGAAAACCTTTCGACCTTTGGAAATGCATCTGCAGGATTCTTTGCAGCATTTTTTTCCTCTCTAACTCTCTGTCCAACGGAACTGGTCAAATGTCGGCTGCAGGCTATGAGGGAAATGGCTACAATGCAGAATAAGGAACCTGTAAGTAATATGGATGATATGACTTTTATCTTTCTTGTTGCCGTATAGAAGAAAGTAGGTATTCAATTGGGCAACTTAAATTTTCTTACAGATTTTTTCATGCATGTATTGATCAAGAATATGATGACTTTGAAATCTGGGATTGTTTCATACTCCCAGAATGATTACCTATTATATAGAAATGAGATAAAGCTTGATAGAGCTGAATAGAGAGAGATAAGTAAATTGATAGATAGATAGATAAATAGATGGATTGAGAGAGAGAGAGAGAGAGAGAGAGAGAGAGAGAGAGAGAGAGAGAGAGAGAGAGAGAGAGAGAGAGATATGGACCTTTTCAAATATTACACTTTTATTTTAATGCAGGAAAAGATAGGACCCTGGAAGCTTACGAGACAGATCTTAAAGTCTGACGGTATTCCAGGGCTATTCCGTGGCCTAACCTCGACCTTTGCAAGAGAAATGCCAGGTTATTTCTTCTTCTTTGGGGGCTATGAGGCCAGTCGAGAATTCATGACTCCTCCCGGGAAGACAAAAGATGATATTGGTAAGTTTCTGGGAATTTGGTATATGTTGTTTGATATGATAGCATTGTACAGTATTTAGTTCTATTTCTATCTTAGTTCTTGTTATTCTTTTTGATAGATTTATACGTTTTTGGGTTTATGAAAGAGATTGCCTCTGAACATGCCAGTACATTTCACTGAAATGAAATATACAAATATTTTTTCATGTAGGTCCTCTGAAGACAATGCTGTGCGGTGGCATTGCGGGAGTTATTCTATGGACAGCCATCTTCCCAACTGATGTCGTAAAGTCAAGGATACAAGTAGCAGGTTCGACTGAGCCAATGCTTAAAGTTACGAGGGAGATCTTAAGAACTGAAGGTAAGTTCCCTTTCTCTTGGTATCAGTTGCAATAATTAGCTTACAAATAGCAGAACTTTTTCACTTAAAAAAAATAATAAATGCTATTACATGAATCCTGTGTCTTGATGCAATTAATTGGAAATGAGTTACTAAATCTATTTACGATTAGTTTATTGTAATTATAATGATTGTAAATTTTGATAATATTATACTAGAATGAAGCTGTTTATGATATCTATTAATTTTAGTGGTAAACATGCAAAGTAAATCCTTTTGGAAGCATGCATATGTTAATGTTAATTATTATCACTCTTGTGTTAACCCACACAGGACGGGTGGTACAGCATGTGTACCGCGCATTCAAAAGCCCAGTTGCCGGGCGGCACAGTATTGTGCCAGCCATTCAATTGATTTAGGCCTAATAATTCGAACGCCCCGGCATTTGGACATTCAAGGCTAGAATTCCCCGTCGGGAATGGGTTAATTCAAACACTTCTTTTTTATTTACTATGTATAGCTTTTGAGCCCTGTGAGAATTCCATAAGTAATTTGAGAAAGAATGAGAGCATTATAATTTTTTACATGGGTATTTATAGGAATAACAATCATTAGTTTGAAATTATGATAAAATAAACTTTGAAACTTTTGATGAAAAAAACTATTATGACTATGGCACTGTTTTCCTTGCTTATTATAGAATTTCAAGATGTATGTATTTATTTGAACCAATTTTAGACATTTCAGAAGTTAGTCATATTTTTGAACTTGGTGAAAAGTGTGATACTGATTTATATAGCTTTATATTTTATACATATTTCCCTCCATGCTTCGGTGTCAGAACCTCTTTCCTTCCCCCATTGCATCCCCATTTAAACAAACTATATCTACGAGTGATGATGTCAAAATCTTATATGAATCTGGGAGTTATCCTTAATTTTGTCTATTAAAATTTAGCTTGGTATTACCTTCAAGCAACTAAATGATATATATATCATTCTTTTTAAGTACAGCGTTAAGTTTCAGTTAGTACATTTAATTAACCATAAAATGAAAAAATATATATATTAGGAAAGTAAAAGTACTACTGGACAAAAATATATATTTTTTATTGACAATATTAAAATTTTTTTTTATTAGGAACCTGTTTGAAATATCTTTATTTTTCTTGTTTTACATGAAAATCACAAGTAGAAAATGGTTTAGGTATAGTTTTTTTTTTTTATCTGTAGTTCAAAGAATTGTCCCAATTGATTGAACAATGAAGAAATAATTTTCCCTATTCATTTTGAATATTTTTTTCTTGACCAAATACAAAAGCTGCCAGGTACATGTTTGCATTGTTAAACTTTATATGGTACCTTTATTGTTAATTTTTAGTCATATCTCTCTGAGTTTCATTCATATCTCTTTAAGTTTCATCCAGTGGCATATGAAGCCAAAAGATTGTTTAAGTGAACTTCTGTTATGGAAATGGAGTTATTAATTAAAATCTGCAACAGCCACATATAAAGTCTTTAGCAGTACCTTTGTTTTAGGCATAACTATTATATTTTAATCTCAGAGCTGTGTAGAAATTCTCTGAGCCATATTGAAGGCCAAATGATACTTTAGAATAGAAAGAAGGGAAGAGAATGAGGAAGCTTGAGACGAGGGAGAGATG
>BOPN01000020.1:244857-247357 GCA_017312705.2 Penaeus japonicus | reverse complement strand
TAAATTTCAGTCATGAAGTACCTTCTGTGCTTGAATTTCAGCCTATGTATTTCCTTACAGCCATGACATGAATCGTGCACCTCTGTTTGATGTGGCAAAAAGGTCTCATTAGTGGAATATAAGATAAAAACGTATGTTTACTAGACACGAAATGGTGATTTATCCCGATCAGCTATGGAAAAAAAGGACATACATATTGCGTCTTTAAAATTCACTCTCGATATCTGTATTTACCGAACTGAAAAGCATATATCCGTGTTTCATAATTGCGTTTCTTAAATTAGATCTTATCGCGGGAATAGCATATGCAACACAAAATCGCAATGCACGTTTTAAGAATTGGCTTCTTTTGCTTATTTATCTGAAATTGAAATAACGTCTTCTCTAATCATATTCAATTTTCGTATGTGCATTTTCAATGTAAAAAAATAGTCGGCAAAGTACATTTCACTCCTTTATATATATCTAATACTTTGTAACTACGATAAAAAACACTTATTGTATATAGGGTGGTTATAAGACCAATGTTCATATAGGATAGAATGGAGATGTGAACAAAAAATTATATACTTTAGATACAGCGTATATGATCTAGTAATTTTTGTAGATGCATGTCGCACCATCTGTACCTACAGATGGCGGGTATTTTTGTAAATAAAATATATCTTCCAATGTTTCTAACTTAATGTATTTCTGTACATTACTTTCCGATGAATAATCGCCCCTACTACCCCCCCCCCCCCCACCTCATATTACACACAACACGCGTTATGGAGTTGTTGACACACTGACCCCAAATTCTCGCGCCTCACGGGATACGTGTGATATCAGATAGTTAGTTCGATGTGAACTTAATAGTTTCAAGTTCGTAACAGATACTGCTGTTAGCATTCTGATATCAAGATGAGGGAGCTAGGGTGTCCTGGAACGCTTTATATAAGGGAATATCATAATGCTGAATATCAGTCTAGATTTCAATCGCCTCACGCATACATGTTGCTGCAGAGAGACGATCATTGCATAAGACAACTTTACTGGTCTATCTCACCGTCGTTGTTCACAGAGACTTGCTCCCGAAGAGCAAGAGATGGAGAGAAGCGGACTGACCCTTCGACAGCGTCAGCCACTGAGCCGAGAACTTCAAGAAACTCGATTTAAAGAAATTAAATTCTGCTCGAGTGAAAATGGGTCGTAAGGTCGGAGAAATTAGTGATCGACTTAGTGATTAAGGAGGAGAAAGAGAAGGAGGAATATTTGAAACCGTCGCGTTGTCTTGAACGAGTAATTTCAAGCACCAAGGATTCCTACGTCACTCGCAAGTCATCTCATGTCAAAGGATGTAAGTTTTTTTTCTAAGGAAGCGGTTAGTAGATATAACTATATCGTATATATTTTGTAAATCTTTATAGTCATTTTTATCAGCATGATTAAAATAATTATCTGTAATTCGGTATACTGCAAGACATATGACTGTTAAATTATGATAACCGTTAGAATCCCTATAGCATTGTAGGTCTCTAAACTTTTATATACTTGCCCATTATTTCAACCATCCTTATTCAAAAACTTATCATGTTCCTGGCAGAGCGTCTACCCAGACGAGTGGGTGACAGTTCCAGCATCAGCAACAATTATCTTGGCCAACTCCCAGTCTGCAGCCCACGATATGCAATATGCAACATATGCTCTCTTCTGCTACGTTTCTCCTTCGGAAAACCTCAGCTAGCCAGCGCAGCCACCGACAGCGCAAACAGCAGTGAAGGACGGGCTTGCAGCAGGCCTTATGTAACCATGATACTCTGCTATTCAGAATGGTATCACAATAAACATCATTCGAAATAAGTCATGTTTGTTTCAGTATGATATAAATATACGACACTTACCTTGAAATCCTTCTGCATATCGCTGGGTCAATTAATGAGAGAATAAGGTTTAATCCCAAATTTAGACATGTTTTGCATATGTAATTAGAACAAAAAACACATTGATTCACACAATCACAAACACACAGACACACACAATCACATATGCACAAGAACACGCATGAAAATTCAGTTTTCAGTTAGTAATTAAAAAATCATAAACTACATGGATGCGTCAAATGCACAGCTTCTCCCTTGGTTCTGTACAAAATCAAATTCTATAACAGGCAATTTGATCACCACGATAAGGGTTCAGGCATGATAATTATTTGAGACAATGATTATCAAATTGATTAATATTATTGACAATCATATCAATGAATATTAATGATTATCATATTATTTGGGCAGTGAAATCTCGCAGATTTCGCTTAACTAAACTGAAACATGATATAATTTTCTTTATAACAATTCATAGCATCTGTCCATCGAATCTCTGAAGATGTTTATGAAATCTCATAAAACATGAAAATAAACAACAGTATGCTTATCTGGAGACTATAGAAAGAGCTTTTTGTATTCTATTTACTTATCTATTTATCTAATTATTCATCTGTTTGTCTTACGATCTATATTAT
>BOPN01000020.1:229857-232357 GCA_017312705.2 Penaeus japonicus | reverse complement strand
GAGAGGGAAGCGAGAGAGAGGAAGAGGGAGAAGGAAGAGGGATAGAGAGGGAGAGGGGGAAAGAGGGAGAAAGAAGAAGGGGGTTGAGAGGGAGAGGGGGAAAGAGGGAGAAAGAAGAAGGGGGTTGAGAGGGAGAGGGGGAAAGAGGGAGAAAGAAGAAGGGGGTTGAGAGGGAGAGGGGGAAAGAGGGAGAAAGAAGAAGGGGGTTGAGAGGGAGAGGGGGAAAGAGGGGTGGTATCAGCTACATATTGGAACACGTTATTAGTGCTGCGGAATCATACTGTCCATTTATGTTATCTCGATAAAGTTCATTTACGTGTGATGTCGGGATTAAACTACAGGGGAAATCTCGTGATTATATTTTGAATAAGAGGCAATTGATAAGAGAGAGAAAGAGAGAGAGAGTGAGAAAGAGAGAAAGGGAGAGAGAGTGAGAAAGAGAGAGAGTGAGAGTGAGAAAGAGAGAAAGAGAGAAAGAGAGAGAGAGTGAGAAAGAGAGAGAGAGAGATTATCACGTTAATGATTATCATATCTATAATCATTCGTAGTTATACTTCTCGACAGTTTCGTGTCAAATAAAGGATAGCTATTCATATTCCTCTCTATCTCTTTTTCTCCCTTTCTGCCTATATATGTGTTTATATACATCTGCCCATCTGTTTATATATCTGTGTGTGTTAGTATTTTTTACTTTCTTGTATTTAAAGTCACAAAGCATTTTATAGTTGTCTACAGAGAAAGGTAGCGAGATTAACAGTCATATCTGTTGTATTCATCTTTATTGAACCAAAAATTTCTTATTTTGGGCCATGCCATTTGAACTCCTATATCAATAACATTAAAACTCATGTGCACCGCCGAAGAGCGAGATTCATCGGTGATCGAATTCCGAGAAGAATATATCCACGTAGAGCCATTGTGGCCAACACAGGCAAGACCTCCAGTATGGCCACTGCAGACTGCGTTGACGGGGCTGCCTGGCTAGTGTAGCTACAGCGGACGTTCTTTCCGTCGCCCATCAAGGAGTTGGTCACCGAAGCCACGTCAACCGAAGGGGCAGAGTTGGCTCTTCCTGCTGCGTCGTCCTTTGCCGTTACGGAGTCGTGCGAGGTCGTCTCATCCGATCTGGTTACGCGTCTCGTTGGAAATTCTGTTCAGTCCAGGAAAATATATCAAGTTATAGGATTATCCTTACGAGAACAATAGCAAATCAAGAGAAACTACAGTATAGTGTAGAACAATGGATTATGGGAAATGTTTGTTCAATTAGCTATGGAAATTGCAATATGTAAATTCGGATATATATGTTTAATCCCCTCGAGAAAGTACATACATCTTTGTTACTAGATGGATTTTCGATTATGTTAGAGGAATCCTTAGTGTTGGAAATGACTTGACAACAGAAGAACTTCGCTTCTCCTTCTTCTTCTTTTTTCTTCACCAAGTCAATCACCTCAACAGAAATCTTTCCGATCTTACGACCCATTTTCCTCAATGCTATTTGCTCTTCCTGATGCTAGTTTCCTTTTGCTTTCGAGACAGGTGTTCGCGGTGTTGAACTATCACCCCACTCGTTCCCATCTCCTGCTCTTCAGAAAGAAGGCACTGAACAACTCCGATACGAAAGACTAGTATAATTGTTCTTTGCAATTTTCTGCTTTTCAGCTTTTTGCAGATACGTTTGTGCGCAAAGCAAGGCACAGACTGCAATTTAACAATGATACCACCGTTATAAATCGTCCAAGTAACCTTGACTTACATCAAATTAGGAAGTAAACATTAGCTTTATTGACAAATTTGAGATCGTCATTAACAACACATCCGGTTGTTTGATGTCATAAATATATAACATAAATATATATATGGCGTGAGAGTTTGTGGTCGATTCCGGATTTCGTTTGTGTGTATTTAGGGGGAGAAGAGCCGCGCTCAGAGTGGTTGGAGGATTCATTCAGTAGAGAAAAAATAATGTTTCACGTTTCCAGCATGTAAACGCTGATTAAGACTTTATCGACACGGATGTGGTTTTCTTATATAAAGTTCAGAGATAACTAAACGAGAGATCACGTGATGGGGTGATACATTTCGATGGGGATGATCTATATGAAATATTTTGTATTTTTTGAAGTATCTATATTTGATTCATTATCTTCTATGTAATAATTATTCTTGGTGTTTATTTACCCACACAGTTGTTTAAAGGTACGTGGAAAGGGGGAGACCAAAGCAAGGAATTTGGCATCAATAGAGGTGGAAATGTGTGGAAGAGTTCCGGCCATAGAAGAGGCTCCGCGGTGACCTTCAGGTTTGCAACTGACCTCACGAGAGGACTTGGCATGGTGAGGATGATCATTTATACTGTCGTATCGCTCTCCTGAAACATAAACATTTAACTCTGTATGCTTCTGATTAATCCGCCTTTTGTACTGTATGTATTTCATGTTGATATAGCTGTAAAAGATACGTGAGCCCAAAGAGGGACTAAGATTGGGGTGACGAT
>BOPN01000020.1:214857-217357 GCA_017312705.2 Penaeus japonicus | reverse complement strand
GAGGGAGAGGGGGAAAGAGGGAGAAAGAAGAAGGGGGTTGAGAGGGAGAGGGGGAAAGAGGGAGAAAGAAGAAGGGGGTTGAGAGGGAGAGGGGGAAAGAGGGAGAAAGAAGAAGGGGGTTGAGAGGGAGAGGGGGAAAGAGGGAGAAAGAAGAAGGGGGTTGAGAGGGAGAGGGGGAAAGAGGGAGAAAGAAGAAGGGGGTTGAGAGGGAGAGGGGGAAAGAGGGAGAAAGAAGAAGGGGGTTGAGAGGGAGAGGGGGAAAGAGGGAGAAAGAAGAAGGGGGTTGAGAGGGAGAGGGGGAAAGAGGGAGAAAGAAGAAGGGGGTTGAGAGGGAGAGGGGGAAAGAGGGAGAAAGAAGAAGGGGGTTGAGAGGGAGAGGGGGAAAGAGGGATGGTATCAGCTACATATTGGAACACGTCATCAGTGCTGCGGAATCATACTGTCCATTTATATTATCTCGATAAAGTTCATTTACGTGTGGTCGGGATTAAACTACAGCGGAGAAAGAGAGAGAGAGTGAGAGTGAGAAAGAGAGAGAGAGTGAGAGTGAGAAAGAGAGAAAGACAGAGAGTGAGAGTGAGAAAGAGAGAAAGAGAGATTATCACGTTCATGATTATCATATCTATAATCATTCGTAGTTATACTTCTCGACAGTTTCGTGTCAAATAAAGGATAGCTATTCATATTCCTCTCTATCTCGTTTTCTCCCTTTCTGCCTATATATGTGTTTATATACATCTGCCCATCTATTTATATATCTGTCTGTGTGTGTTAGTATTTTTTACTTTCTTGTATCTAAAGTGCCAAAGCATTTTATAGTTGTCTACAGAGAAAGGTAGCGAGATTAACAGTCATATCTGTTGTATTCATCTTTATTGAACCAAAAATGTCTTATTTTGGGCCATGCCATTTGAACTCCTATATCAATAACATTGAAACTCATGTGCACCGCCGAAGAGCGAGATTCATCGGTGATCGAATTCCGAGAAGAATATATCCACGTAGAGCCATTGTGGCCAACACAGGCAAGACCTCCAGTATGGCCACTGCAGACTGCGTTGACGGGGCTGCCTGGCTAGTGTAGACGCAGCGAAGGACGTTCCTTCCGTCGCCCATCAAGAGGTTGGTCACCGAAGCCACGTCAACCGAAGGGGCAGAGTTGGCTCTTCCTGCTGCGTCGTCCTTTGCCGTTACGGAGTCGTGCGAGGTCGTCGTCTCATCCGATCTGGTTACGCGTCTCGTTGGAAATTCTGTTCAGTCCAGGAAAATATATCAAGTTATAGGATTATCATAGGAACAATAACCAAATCAAGAGAAACTACAGTATAGTGTAGAACAATGGATTATGGGAAATGTTTGTTCAATTAGCTATGGAAATTGCAATATGTAAATTCGGATACATATGTTTAATCCCCTCGAGAAAGTACATACATCTTTGCTACTAGATGGATTTTCGATGATGTTAGAGGAATCCTTAGTGTTGGAAATGACTTGACAACAGAAGAACTCTGCTTCTTCTTCTTCTTCTTCTTTCTTCACCAAGTCAATCACCTCAACAGAAATCTTTCCGATCTTACGACCCATTTTCCTCCATGCTATTTGCTCTTCCTGATGCCAGTTTCTTTTTGGTTTCGAGACAGGTGTTCGCGGTGTTGAACTATCACCCCACTCGTTCCCATCTCCTGCTCTTCAGAAAGAAGGCACTGAACAACTCCGATACGAAAGACTAGTATAATTGTTCTTTACAATTTTCTGCTTTTCAGCTTTTTGCAGATACGTTTGTGCGCAAGGCGAGGCACAGACTGCAATTTAACAATGATACCACCGTTATAAATAATCCAAGTAACCTTGACTTACATCAAATTAGGAAGTAAACATTAGCTTTATTGACAAATATGAGATCGTCATTAACAACACATCCGGTTGTTTGATGTCATAAAGATATAGCATAAATATATATATGGCGTGAGAGTTTGTGGTCGATTCCGGATTTCGTTTGTGTGTATTTAGGGGGAGAAGAGCCGCGCCCAGAATGGCTGGAGGATTCATTCAGTAGAGAAAAAATGATGTTTCACGTTTCCAACATGTAAACGCTGATTAAGACCTAATCGACACGGATGTGGTTTTCTTATACAAAGTTCAGAGATAACTAAACGAGAGATCACGTGATGGGGTGATACATTTCGATGGGGATGATTTATATGAAGTATTTTTTTTTTAAGTATCTTTATTTGATTCATTATCTTCTATGTAATAATTGTTCTTGGTGTTTATTTACCCATACAGCTATTTAAAGGTACGTGGAAAGGGGGAGACCAAAGCAAGGAATTTAGCATCAATAGAGGTGGAAATGTGTGGAAGAGTTTAGAAGAGGCTCCGCGGTAACCTTCAGGTTTGCAACTGACCTCACGAGAGGACTTGGCATGGTGAGGATGATCATTTATACTGTTACATCGCTCTCCTGAAACATAAACATTTAACTCTGTATGCTTCTGATTAA
>BOPN01000020.1:192357-202357 GCA_017312705.2 Penaeus japonicus | reverse complement strand
TGTGTGTGTGTGTGTGTGTGTGTATGTATGTATATATTAAAGGATTGATAATTAATGTGAGAAACCTTTTTCTTTGTGAATTGATCTTTTTTAGAAATACTTATTAATCATCGTTACCATTATTATCGTTATCATCGTTCGGTAGTTAGTAGGTATACGAACTGCCGATTAGACGACTGCAATCAGCTGTTAGTGTCACGGGTTTGCAAATCTTCACCTTTATCCCTTTCATCATTGACATTATCAATATTATCTTTTGAAATATTTTTATTATTATCATCATTATCATTACCATCACCTTCATCATCGTATCAATTATCATCAATATCTATATCTTCATTATGATTTCATGATTTTACTTTTACTTCTATTGTTATAATTATAATAATTATTATTATTATTATCATTATCACCATTATCATCATTGTCATTCTCATTATTGTAATTATCATCATTAACGTTATTATCATTATTATCGTCATTATTATCATCGTTATGACAATCATTGTAGTAATTGTTATCTTTATCATTAATCTAATTATTGTTTCCATTTCTATTGTCTTATCATTCTTATGAGTATCCTAATATCCATTTAGTTTCATTATCACCATTGCAATCATTATAATTGTTATCATTCTTACCTTTGTCCTTATCAAAATTATGCCCATCAATATTCCCATTATTAATAATCACTATTACCATTATCATTATTACTGCAGTCATCCCCATCAATGGTATTAGATCAATTAGCATTATTCATATCATCCTTTTCATTATGATTAGTATTGCCATCTTTGTTATTGTAATCTTTATCCTCACTCTTGTCAGAAAGGGATGATAATGATAATGATAAGAGCTATTATGATCACAAAGACTATGATAAAAATATTGAGGATAAGAATTTTAATATACTGGTACATAGCATGCATTTTATATATATAGACTTAAATAGACATTGGATCTAATAAAACACTTCAAATTTAACTTTCTCGTTTGACTTATGAATAATATAAAAACTATTCCTGCAGATATTATTCACTGTGTCTTATAAAGGACAATAGGCTTACTTTAAAGCGTATCTTTATTTCCTTTTTTTATCATTACATATTTGTGCATTACCCTTTGCGTTAAAATAAGTTTTGTTATCTTACAGCGAGATTAAGTTACATCAGCCATTGTAAGATAATCTCACTTCATACGTAAACAAAAGTAAGTAAAAGAATACTTATAATAAAAATCTTAATGATAATAAACGATCGTTATAAGAATGCTGTGGATTTTTTTTTTTTTTGAGGGGGGGGGGCGGATTGCATAAGTATTTTGATTCTTAGAACAATTTTTGAAAACTATGCTTTCCATTACAAATCACAAACACAAATGACAAGAGAATAGCGAAACAACACAGACTGAAAAAAGATGTATAAAGCATGTCTTTTGCGAAGAGTAAATGTGCTACAATAGCAATAAAAGCTTTGATAGTGTCCGTATCATTGACAATAATGATAATGTTTGTGATGATAAAAAATGATCCTGATGCTAATGAAAATAATAATAATAATAATATAAATATCAACCACACTAATGTTTCTCTAGTTTAAGTTGTTGGAATGTTTTTGTCTTCAATATGATTCCTGTCGTTTTCTTTTTCGTTCGTGTGTTTCTTGTGAGACTTGAACCAAACCAAGGATTTCGGAACTGGTTCATGAATCCGAACCATAAATCAGGTTGGTACCGATTTTGTTTGCTCATCTACCTACCATACTTTAGACTCGTGAGTACTGTTTCAACACTAATTTCATTTTTCCTGATTGTCCTCCAATGATAGTGGTCAAACGTGCAATAATTATAAGCGTAAGTGATAGGTGTGTCTGATTTCAGGCTCCTTAAGACTCGAATCTCCCACATTTATGCATTCTATTTATTTCAAAGTTGCAGTTTGATTAATACTGAATGAACTTTGAAATTGTGTGCATAATTGTAAATAAAACTTCAGAAGAACTTGTGTTTACATTAATGCCCTTTGAGAATTTTGAGGATCTCCTGAGCCTCGGGAAATTATCAAGAACTATAAAATCCCTGAAACAATTAATTTGCCAGTGATACTAATAATTTTGATAATGAATAAACTAAGGATAATGATGATAATCACATTGATAATATACTAATGATAATAGTAGTAATGATAGTAATTAAAATAATGAAAACTATGATAATTGTATTAATGATGAATAATACTAATGATGAATGTAGTAATGAGGATAATGATAATAATATTAGTAATAACAAAAGCATCAGTCATAATAGTACTAAAGTTAGTAATAGTAGTTGAAAAGAGAATGCCAGTAATAATAACAATTCAAGAAAAATAGAAAAAAACAGTGCAATGATATAAATGCAGTTAAATTATGTAAATGTTGTTAGTGAAGATAATGGTAATAATAGCAATAATAATAGTAATGGCAATAAAAATTATAATAGTAATATTTAAAAGTAGTAAAGACAGTTACATATCAAACAATAAAAACAGTAATAAAAATGAGAATGGTGATAACAATTAGAAAAATAAAAATTATGATAATAATGAAGATAAGAATTACAGTAAAATGACATTAATAATGACAATAAGAGTGATAATGATGATGGTAAAGATAATGATGTTAATGAAGAAAATGTAATAATAATATTAATGATAACAATGTTTATGATAATGGTACTACTGCTACTACTAATAATAAAGATGACAACGATAATGATGAAAAACGATAATATTAACGATAATAAAGATAATGATTCATATCATTATTATGATTACAATGAAAATAACAATAACAATAATGATAATGATAAAAATAAAAATACTGAAAAAATACTAATAGAATTGATAACAATATGATAACAATAATTATAATATTAATAATAACAATAAGAAAAACAATAATGATTATGATAATAATAAAACGTGATAACAACAATGATACTGATGATGACAAAATAATAATGATAATGGTAACGATGATAATGATAGTAATAACAAATAACTACTAGGGATGATAAAGATAGTAACAACAATAATTATGATGTTAATAACATGATAATAGTAATAATAATGATGATGATAATGATACTACTATTACTAATGATAATAACAATGACAATGATAACGATAATTATAGCAACAGTAATAATAATACTAATAAAGGCAATGATGCAAATAATAACGATAATGCTAATGATACTACTAATAATGATAATGATAATAGTAATAATGATGATGACAAAAACACTGATAATATCAACAATAATAAAAATAATAAGATAATTATGATGATATAAATAATGATAATGATATCAATAATAAAAATATCGATAATAACAATAATAATGATATTAATGATAATAGCAATAATGATGATAATGATAATAATATTGATAATCATGAGGATATTATGATGATAACATTTAAAAAATGATAATAATAATATTGATAGTAATAATAAAAAATAATGATGATAATAAAAATAGTAATGATAGTAGTAAAAATACTGATGATGATAATAATGATTGTGATGATGATGGTAATGATAGTAATAGTAATAACAATACCATCTTCACAATTGTTGTAATAATAAAGATAATATAGATAATCATATGATCATTACTATTATCACTTATTATTGCCACGATCTGATAATCAATACTATTAGTAGTAGTAGTAGTAGTAATAACTCATTGATAATGATAATAATAGTAATAATAATGATGATGAAAATGATAATAATGATAATGATAACAATAATGATGAAAATGATAATAATGATAATAATGATAACAATGATAATAATAATTATTATGATAATAATAATAATAATGATAATGATGATAATAAAGATAATATAACAATAATGAAAATAATAACAACAGAAAAAATAATAATGATAAAATTGATAATGATAATAATAATGATAAAGATTATAATGATAATAATAATGATAAAGATTATAATGATAATAATGATGCTGATGATAGTAATAATAATAATTATAACGAGAATGCTGGTAATGATAATAACTATAATGATATGATCATTTATAACACATATGGCTATCATAATAATGACAATGAAAATCATTATACTGATGATTATATTCATGACACTGATTGTAATGTTCTGTATAAATAATGATATGTAAATGTTATAGTGATGATGAAAAATATAATGATAATGATAGCGATAGTAATGAGGTTGTTAAAGATATAACTAATAATGAAAATGAGTGATATGTTAGTAATTATAATATTGGTGATAATGATAAAATAGTAATGAGGATAATTATATAATAATAATAGTAAAAATAATAATAATAACGCTGACGTCAATGACAATAATAATATCAATAATAATTATGATGACAATATTAATGATGATAATCGGAATGATAATGATAACGATAGTAACTCTGATAATAAAATAATTATGATGATGATGATTACTATGAAGAAAATGATGACAAAATGATAATAAAAATCATAACAATAAGATGAATCATAATATTTACAAGTATATCATTTCTTATTCCTCAATTCCATTAATTTTCAGTGTTCCTATCTTTTCAGCAGGAATTGCAACATTTGCAAATGCATGTACCTTCGTTTAGGTGTATTTGTTTTATTCCATTTTTATCATTTATTCCCGTGTATTTCTGTCTTGTATTCATTTATCTATTTATTTATTTTTCTTTCGATTATCCCACAGTTCGTAATCCTTTTCATCAGCGAAAGATAAGGAACAAAGGATGTTATATATTGCCCTATAACTGAAGAAAGTATATTGAAAACATACATCATTATTGCATTGATAATATTTGCCGTTATGATAACAATGTCTGACTTTATGAGTGTGTATATTCTATGAGTACATTGTATTTATGTTCCTGCTAGTGATTACAGGTTTTGAATCTTGACTAAGGATTTACTGATGTAAATACGCTATGTCTTGTCCTAAATTATAAAAAAATAAGAATATTAAAAGCAATGACGATAATCATAGCAATAATAATAAAACAAAAACAAAACAAAAAATACATCAGTAGCCCATGAGAGGATTTGGCGCCATTATAAAAGCCGCGCCCTGTTGGACGAGGGACAGTATTCCGCGTACTCCTCCCAGGTGCAGCCGGCGACGGTGCAGCACTCGGTGGTGATAGAGGGCGACTGGCGACGGCGCCTGTAGTGAGACCTGCCCCTTCGCCGCCCACCTTGGTCGTGAACCCACGTTGTCACGAAGAGGTTAGCTTGCTGGACGCTTAGGAAGGGAGACCTGAGGAAAGGGGGTCGATGGAAATTGGTGTTGGTAAGTTATTTCTATTATGGAAATGCATATATATATATATATATATATATATATATATATATATACATATATGCATACATATATGTATTCATATATGTATGTGTGTGTGTGTGCCGCACCATAATGCATTATCATATCATCCTTGCTATGTCTTTTAATCATTCTTGTCCGCAGTACCGACTTTGGTTTATAGAAAGTGACGGCAGTGCATTTCGAGTGTTCCTAGACAGACGATCCCCTTCAGAACAGGAATCAACGAATGCTATGTAGACGTAGACACATACACACGCACACACACACACACACACACACACACACACACACACACTCACACACACACATATATATATATATACATACATAATACAAATATGTCATATCATTGTTATAATATAGCATAACAAATTATTATTAATGTTAAAACTGATGATATTACTTTATCATCATTACTATTATTATTATCATTATTCAGAGGTATAACAACAGCAACAACAATAAGGGCACTGACGATATTCATGATAATGATAATAATAATAATTATCATAATAACGATAATAATGATAATGATAATGATCATAATAATAATAAAAATACACAATGATAATAATAATAATGCAAATAATAAAACAAATAAAAAACAATGATAATAAAAAACTCAAGATAATAACAAAAAAGAAAAGCAAAAGTCAACAAAAAACAACCAGAAAAATAATTGGATTTACCTTCGTTTCTCCGGAGTCTGGCCGGTGTCGGGCGAGGAGGGGATCACACGGGGCACTTCAGTTGGCTCCAGAGGCTCACTTCCGTCTTGGAGGAGAAAGGGAAAGAGGGAAGTGGTGGTGGACGTGAAGACTTGGAATGGAGGAGTAGAAGGAGCAGTGGTTGTGATTGTGATAATGGGGGTTGTGGTGATGATTAGGATGGTGATGATAGTCATGGTGATGTTCATTGTAGGAATGGTAATGGTGGTGATTTAGTACGACACTGCTTCTGTCCCTACTAGTAGTAATGGCAATTATAACAGCAATTATAATCATGATAAAAAAAATGACTGTTGTCGTTATCATTATCATTATTACTATTATCTTCTTAAATAGATAATTCAAATAATACTCACAAAGAACCATTAACAATTTTATTAACCAAAAGAACAGCAACATTGTAAAATGAAAAAATATTCTCGAGTCTTTCACAAAAACAAAACAAAGAACTAAAACTCTTCATCACTACCTCTATCACGATCTCAAGTCTGTTACAAAAACAAACACGCAGAAAGAAAACAATAATAAACACTATATCTTTATCTCTTTTTTACCACAGAAACAAAACAATAACGAAAATGCCTTATCGCCACTTACGTCCTTATCTCTAGTCTTTTACAACAAAGACATAACAATAACAACTATTCCTTATCACTACCTGTCTCTATCTCAAGTCTTTTCTAACAAAACCAAAACAATATCAATATTCATCACTGATACCCCTGTCCTTATCTCGAGTCTGTTCCAAAAACAACAACAAAAACGAAACCATAACAACCACTCTTTACCGCTACCTCTGTCCTTATCTCGCTTATCTCGACGCAGCCCCGCGTGAGACGACCTCCGGAACACATCCTTCCCGCAGATGGCGTCCAGGTTCTCGCGGAGTTTGGCTCGGCACAGGGCCAGCCTCTCCTCGGTCCAAAGGGCCTGCCATTCCAGCTCAGTCCTGCGGGTCGGTGAGGTGGGTGGTGGGGGTGGGGTGGGGAGGGGTGGGGAGCGGGGGAAAGGAAGTGGGAGGAGGAAGGATTAGGGAGTGGTTGGAGGGAGAGGGGGAGGGGGGGAGAGTTGGGGGTGAAGAAGTGAGTGGGGAGTGGGCGGTTGAAAAGTGAATGGGAGAGAGAGGGGATGGGGGAGGTGAAAGGGGAGGAGAGAAAAGTGGAGAGTGGGGATGAGGGGAGGAGAGGGAAAGGAAGTGGGAAGTGGAGGTTTAGGGGTGGGAGAGAAGGAGAGAAGAGGAGAAAGGGAGGGATGGAGACAGAGCATCATCGAGGAAAAGGAAAAGAGTAGTGAAGGAGGGATTGGGATATGGAAAAGGGATTTTTTTCAAGGGAAGAGGAAAATTTGGGGAGAAGGGAAATTAGACAGAGAATAGAGAGGGAGGGTAAGAAAAAGAGAGAGAAGCAGGAAGGGATGCAATACAGAGAAAATAGTGTTTATATCTTCTCCTTTGTCAATTACAGATTTATTTTCTTCATCTTTTATTTATCTTCATTTTTTTAATCGAGACAAAATGGATGTGAGTATCGTGTCACTGTTATCATATTGACATTTATTTTTTCTCTTTATTCTAAATATTCAACAATACTTACTTACTGTAATGTCACACTTTGAGACAGTAACACAAAACAGCTGATACAAGCTACAAACTTTTTCTACTCTTCTCTTCCCCGAAAAGAAGAGTATTATCAATAGCAGCATCCTTCTCTCTTTATCAATCCCATCACACTCATCTCACCTGCTCTCAATCTGTCGAATGAAATCGGGATCAAGCGCGAGCGAGGAGGCGCAGAGGAGGAACACGGCCACCACCGCCAACGTCACCTGCGGGAGAGTGAGGGAAGGGCGCCGAGTCAGGAAAAGGAACTTCTTGTCACTTCTTGACCTTTTCTTTCAACTTTTTTTTTTATTTCTTTCATCTCTTTCGTTTACCTTTTCTTTCAATTTTTTATTTCTTTCATCTCTTTCGTTTACCTTTTCTTTCAACTTTTTTTATTTCTTTCATCTCTTTCTTTTACCTTTTCTTTCAACTTTTTTTTATTTCTTTTATCTCTTTATTTTACCTTTTCTTTCAACTTTTTTTTATTTCTTTCATCTCTTTCGTTTACCTTTTCTTTCATTTTTTAAATTTCTTTAATCTCTTTGTTTTAAGTATGAACTGGGAGGAATATTTTTTGTGAGTTTTACCGTAGTTTGCAAAACGAGCTCTTGAAGAATATGTATTTTTGTCGGTCTTCTTTCATACTGATCTCATTTTGTTTTTCTTTATAGACATCAATCCTGAATTTGATAATAAAGTTACATAACCTAATATCAACAACCAGATTTAATAGTAACCGTACCAATGACAATAGTATTCTTTCTGCAAAAAATGTTTTTATTTGATTTGATTTTTTTCCTGTCTCTCAATTTTACATTTTTATACATTCTTATGTCTATTCTTCTCTGTTGCAATTTCACTTTTAGTTTTTATTTAGCAAGCAGGATCCAATGATGAAATTGACAGCGTTCTTCCGTCATCTCACAGGAACAGAATCAAGTGTTATATAATGATTACTTTCTTAAGACTACAACAAAGAAAATATAGACAATAACAAGATCAAACACTTATCTTTCCCTAATTGAAAAGAACTGAAAAATGTATATTCTTCCATTGCTTTTATTTTGATACGGGTTGTTATGATAACAATTTTAACATGACTGTTATCATGATCATTAACATTGTTATTTCTGCCATCCTTAAAATCATTATATTTATCATTATCATCACTATTTTTATTATCATTATCGCTATATCTATCATTATTATTGTTCTCAATATCATTATTATCAACATTATTACCACTATCGCTATTATCATTAATACTATCATTATCATCATTATCATAATTACTATCATTATTATTATTATCATTATCATCATTAGTATTGCTATTATTATCATTATTGTGATTATCATTGTTATCATCATCACTTTTATCATAATCAATTTTATTATTCCTATGATATGACCGTTATTATTACTGTCACTATTATCATTATTGCTATCACCATTACTATCTTTATCTTCCTTATCATTTTTTTTTCGTTATAGTTGTTATTATTATTACTATTATTATTATTATCACCATTACTATCATCATTAATATTAGTATTATCATCATTATTATCATTAGCACTATGCATATCATTATCATTATATCATTATCAATATTATTACCATTATCAATATTATTATCATTATTATTATCATTATCATCATAATCATAATAATGATGAAAATCATCCTTATTATCAATATCCCCATTAAATGTTATTGTTATTTTTGTTGTTAGTATTACAGACATCATTACTATCACTAACATCATCATTATCCTTTTCACTATCATTACAATTATCATTAGTATCCCTTCAATGATCATAGTTATTACTATTACAGTCATTATTTCCTTTCATATAGCAGTGGTAACAGCAATAATAATGGTCATAATGAATATGTTAAAATAACGATAATAGTACTAATACTGATATTAATAATAATAATGATAATAATAATGATGGTGATGATGATGATAATAATAATAATAGTATGGTAATAATGATAATAATAACAACAACAACAATATTAATAGTAGTAGTAATGGTAATAATAATGATAATAATAACAATAATGATAATAATGATAATGATAATCATAATGATGATGATTATGATAATGACAATAATAACATGGATAATGATAATTATCATGATAATGGCAATAACAACAATACTGCTACTACTACTACTACTACTAATAATAATAATAAACAATAAGAATAATAATTGTAGTAGTAATAATAATAATAATAATAATAATGATGATACTAATCATGATAATAATAATGAT
>BOPN01000020.1:167357-172357 GCA_017312705.2 Penaeus japonicus | reverse complement strand
ATCTTTAGAAGTATCTACAATACAATGTATTCAAAGAAAGAGTAAGGTGAAAATCTTCCTAACTTCTGACTTGTTTATTTTATAAATATGATTACTGACATATTTATAAAATAAACAATATATATCAAGGAACCTTCTTCCCCTCTAACATAGGGAGTGTCTCGGGGACTGACTCTGGAAGTGTATCTGCTTGGGGTTGCGATGTCTTGTGAGAGTTTCTGTAGTCATTCAGTCTTTGCTTGAAGAAATCTCTCCTTAGCGTGAATGGGATGTGTTTTGTTCTAAGAAGCATCTGCAAAAGATATCTTATCAATAATAAAAATTCATAATTTCATAATTCACTATGCATGGACTTTATGCAGTATATAAGTAGACACATATAAAGATATAAATTAAAAATAAACAATTTGACATATTATTTTGAGCAAATGGTTAAACAAATCATTAACAATACAAATAAATATGATTATAAAATATATAAATAAACAAAAAGGGAGAGCAAGAGACTCTCAGTAAAGATAACAACAGACTTACCTGGTCATTCCCATATGCTGTATATAATTTCTCTCCTGTGGTTCCCATGAGTGACCGCAATGCCACATTTCTCTGCAACACTTTTTCATAAAACTCCAGACCCCCTTGAGCATATTTCTCCCCAAGATCTGCCACTGTTTTATCAGCTTCAGCTTCATATAGATTAGTCCCCATATCTCTCCCAAACACCCACATGCCATAACTGAACAGCGACACCAAGCCATACATGATGACTCTCAGTCCTCGTGGCCTTGCATAGAACTGCTGATTTCTATTTAATCCCGAAGCTATGGTGTACCCCATGCCGACCACACCAGCCGTGACGGCACCAAAGACGAATGGCTCTCCTGAGTCTAAGTGGACGAATTCCCTTGCTAAGGCAAACTTCTTTGCTTCATCGCTGAGAATGAGGGATTTCATTAAGGAATCTCCCTTAGCTGAGCTCCATGCAACGGGCTGGTTATTCAACTGCAAAAATGAGAAGTCAGACTTGTTAAAATCAAAATGAGTGAGTATGAGAATTACACTAATCAGCAAGTATATTGGATAAGAGAGTATGCCACACAGTTGATGTTCTTGTTTATCAATACATTGAAATTAGCTGGAGGAGGGAGGGAGGGAATGTGTGTGTGTGCGTGTCTATGTGCATGCATGCACATTAACCCAATCCCGACGGGCCCGGCGAGAAGTGTCAACCCCCTACACTGGGCCTATGCAACATTGCATCGGGAATGTCACACTGGTGTGTCGCCCCGTCATCAGGCATTTAGCCGTGTCACACAGGTGTGACACACCATCATCATGGGGTAATGAGTAAAGAAAAGAAACCAAGAAAAAAAAAAGGCAAAATCATATAAAGGAGGTTAAAAGAAAAAGATTACTTACAGTTATTCCAGTGTGATCAAATTCCTCTTGCTCAGAGTACTTAAAATTGTGTGGCACACCCACCACGCCTCCTGTAGAGACCATGGTTGACCCAGCACGGAAGAGGTCAAAGCCATAGGCAGTGTAGACAGAGATCAATTTCCTCTCTGCAGCAGATTTCCCGAGGTCATTCATTACCTCCTCCACTAAGGACTTAACCTTGGGAGAAATTGCAATGGGCAGACCATTTCTAGGGAGAGAGAAAAATTTCCATAAAATGAAGAAAGGATGGGAAATAAAAAGAATAGTAAAACATCCTTTGCCTAAATTCAGATTCAGAATCTCTGAAACACTGACAAGCACACTGTTTCCACAAACCCATACCTGTACAGCTGTGTGACATTTTTGTATTTGTCTATCAACAATGTGTTGGGCAAGTAAAAGGTGAGGAAGCCTCCTGCACCCCCAATGAAGACTGTCGCCCGTGCGAAACGACGTCCAGCTGGTGTTAAGAACCATGCTAGTCGATCTGCAATTGAAAAGAAATGAGATGGCTGCTTAACCCATTCCCGACGGGGGATTTCTAGCCTAGAATGTCCAAATGCCGGGGCGTTCGAATTATTAGGCCTAAATCAATTGAATAGCTGGCACAATACTGTGCCGCCCGGCAACTGGGCTTTTGAATGCGCGGTACACATGCTGTACCACCCGTCCTGTGTGGGTTAAAATAGCATTAAGAATAAAAAGAAACAAAATCAACTGACAGAAACTTGATCATATAAAATCTGAAATAACATATGAAATATAAATATTTATATTCTTGGTAAGCAATTACCATATAGTCTTTGACCATTTTGGCAAAAGAATAACAAACATCCTATATATAAATCTATACAAAAAAGAGAGCCCAGACAACTTATTATTCCAAGTAGTTAACAAATTAAAGTGAATGACTGATTTCTTACATATAGACCTACTACAGCATAAGGGAGCCACAAGCCTGGAGGAACAAAGAAGGAAAACCTCTTTTCATATTTTGGATTCTGTGTACATGACTGTGGCTTCTACAGAATTCTTTGCTCAATAAAAAACAACAAATATCTAATGGGGGGAATGGTGGTGAAAATGTTAGGACAATTGATCATCATTCACATAGCTGTTGTTGCATGTTTGATATAGTATAGTATAGTTAAAATAGTAACTTTCAGCACAGGAACCAACCTTCTCTCACACACACAAATAAACACACATATATATTTGGGCTTTTTCAATAAACTATCTTCAATTCTTCGCATAACTTCTTTGTTCATTCTAACACAAACTTCTTATTTATCCTCATCTACTGGGACTGAGATGGTTGATATGAGTGCATAATGGTGCTACACAGTCAACCTATATACATGGATTCTACATTGGCAGATCAAAGTACATATTGGGAGAAAGAGAGATAAAATAAAACCCATTATGCAAACAGCAATTTGTGATTAACCCATTCACACCGGGGATATTCCGGCTCTAAATGGTCAGAATGCCGGGGTTTTCGAAAGCATAAGCCTAACGCCTCTTGCTTCTCACCCAGCGTGCCGTCCTTGACCAAATATCTCGTCACTGGCGTCTAACCCAAAAACCACTGAACATGATAGGAAGTCAACCGGCGTGAATGGGTTCAGAGAGAGAAAATGTTACATTGTTGTTGATGTATTCCATGTACTTACTGCCATAACATAGTTTTACTACAAGTTATCTAGAAATGATTTATATTATATACAAGAAAGTGCACAGATCTTATGCAAATACTATGCTATTTTATATGAGAGACTTGAGCATCTACAGGGGTTCTTGGAATCAACCCCTTGAAGATACTGAGGGCTCTTTATGATCTAAACCATGTGCTGGTATGCAGCCCTCATGCTTAGCCCTTGTGCTAAATCAAGTTTCTGTTCAATTTTCAAAGTAACTCTCTGTGAGGTTGAAAACTCTAATCAGGATATAGCATGTGAAGTATAAGTACCTCATACAGGCATATTTGGCATAATGCCCTTTAGAGATACAGTAATATAGTAAGTGCAAATCATTTCTGTTAGACATTTCTCAAACTACACTAAAAAATACATCTTCGATTGCATAACATCTTTTGATATATGTAACTTATTAACTTGAATAAGCAAATAGTTTCTATGAGTAATACATTAAACTAAATTACTGTTTTCACTTTTATAATATATAAAATTGATTTCAAGAAAATAGGCCTACTGAACATTTCCATCACAATATAAACTGTACATAGCCGAGTAGTACAATGTGCAATGGCATCACTCAACTTAGCTGCATGAGTATAGATCTGCTAACTTTGATAAGTTATTGAGGCTTTACCTTTACTTGGCGCAGATTATTTGCATAAGTAATTGGAATTTTTATGAGTTCTTTATGGTCATTACTTTAATTTTTCTGGTAAATGTTCAGCAGTACGCTAAAAAAAAAATCTAATGAATTAGTCATATGGAGAGCAAATACATGTAAATTACCGTGAATCTGCGCTTGCATAGATAACTCAAGTTATACCCTTCATGCATCATGCTCCAGCAATGGATATAGCAAATAATAGAAAAAAGCTCACCTCAACAAGACATATTGCTGGTCTTTGAAGAAGTAAAGAGTGGCCATGGCATTTCTTCTTGCCCTTTATATAAAATTCTGAATGATTGATCAGTCCCATTGAAGATAATCACAACCAGATTATATAATGTCCATGATTGCAGTTGGTTAGCCTTTGGTAAAGTGCAAAGTGGTGAGGCCATAGAAATCATTGCCGTGAGAGCCATGGCAAGCGTCTTCTATGTTTTAGAATTAGTTGATCCATCAATTCAATCTTGTGAGTAATGATTGTCGTATACGAAAACAAAGCCAATAATATATAACATTACACGCATAAGGCAAGGTCAAGATGTGCATAACATGCGTCACATTCAGAAACCAATATATCTATATATGTTCATAATTTTAAAAAGGGGCGTTTGTTTAAGGTAAAATAATGGCAAAATAATCAACTCTAAAACTTATGTAAATTCTACTATCAATAGCTTATACAGAGAAAAATTTATGAAACACACTTAAACACTATAATCCCATCCTTCATACAATTAAATAACAAACCTGCTTTGGCGCTCATTGTGCTGGTGTATCAACGAAAAAAAGGTACAAAAGTAAAGAAATACTACTGACAATCCATTGATAAACCTTTAAGGTTCTCTTCCTCCGGCAATCAATGAAACGAAGGCGACACTTTTTGACTTTTCTGTCGACTTTTGGAGACATGCGCGAGGAAGGAATTTCAAATAGTCTTTATTAAGGGACATTTACATTTGCGCTTTTACATGTATATGTATGTATATAAATATATATATATATATATATATATATATATATATATATATATATTAATATATATATGTATGTATATATATATATGTATGTGAATTGAATTACATATCTATTCATCTATCTCTCTATATCTATTTATCTAAATTTATATCTATTTATCAATCTGTATATCTATATTCATTTATCTATCTATCTATCTATATACATATATATGTATATAT
>BOPN01000020.1:146701-151701 GCA_017312705.2 Penaeus japonicus | reverse complement strand
ATGTAGGTATTCAACTATTTAGTTTCTGATTCTGCAGTGCAAAGTGGTAGGAATTTGATATTGGTTGAGGTGTGATGTTTGTGTTGTTTTATGACCTACAGTTATTAGTAACTTAACTCAGATGTATGATTTGTATTATTGTTGTTGTTATTGTTATTATTGTATCATTAGATAAGATGAGTCAGCACTCATACCTAGCAGAAGCCGGGCCACCTTGTGCATATTGCCCGGGCGAAGCGACATCTTCGCAAATCTGTCTGAACTGAACTGATCATCATCATCATCATTATTATCATTATCATTATCATTATCATTATCATTATTATTATTATTATTATTATTATTATTATTATTATTATTATTATTATTATAATAATTATCATTATCATTATCATTATCATTATCATTATCATCATTATTATCATTATTATTATCATTATTATTATTATTATTATTATTATTATTATTATTATTATTATTATTATTATTATTATTATTATTATTATTATTATTATTATTACTACTACTATAATAATAATGATGATGATGATGATGATGATGATGATGATGATGATGATGATGATGATGATGATGATGATGATGATGATTATTATTGTGTATTGTTGTTGTTGTCATTATTATTATCATTATTATTATTATTATTATTATTATTATTATTATTATTAATATTATTATTATTATTACTATTGTTATATTTATCATCATCATCATCATTAGATATAATAATAATAATAATTACATTAGATTGTTATTATTATTATTATTATTATTATTGTTGTTATTATTATTATTATTATTATTATTATTATTATTATTATTATTATTAGTAGTAGTAGTAGTAGTAGTAGTAGTAGTAGTAGTGGTAGTAGTAATATTTGGTAGTAGTAGTATTTTTTATAAATATTTTTTATTATCATTATTTTTATTCTTATTTCTTAATTATCATTAATTTTATTATTATTGTTGAATGATTAATTGATTAATGGATTCCTTAATTTTTTTCACAGAGGAACATAAAAAGAGTGTAGCTCGGGAGTATGGAGCAGTCAGAGACAAGGTATCTCCTGAAACAGAATCTGTGGCATCCAAGTCAGAAGGCGCTCTCTTTGAGAGGCTCAGCGAGGAAGACAGACGTACCTATGAAGATATTATGAAGAGACTGGATGAGCTCGAGCTGGAGGAAGAAGAGTAATTACTGGCTTAGATATGTTTTTTTTTTTTTTCATTTCAGTAATAGCTGGAGATTTTTAAGTTTGTATACTGTGTGGTCATACTACTTTATGGATATTATCTGTGTTTTCAATTCACAGTTTTCTTTTCTTTAAAAAAAAAGTACATTTGTAGGGGGCATTCCAGCCTTACATGTGACAATGCCGGGGCTCTTGAACGCATAGGCCTAAATCAGTTAAATAAGCAACGCCTTATGGCGTCACCCAGCGAATGGGCCTTGAATGCGCGGTACCGTAGTGCACCACCCGTCCAGATGGGGTTAAGCTTAAAAAAGCCTGCACATTTTTCTGTCAACCTCGCTGGTAGGGACAACAATTTCTAGGGTTTTTCTTTATTTTGCCGTAAGCTGCACATCCCGTCAATCTCACTCTCAACACAGTTCTAAGGAAGATACCCTTTTGCTTTCATTGTCATGCACTGTCCATATCTTGCGAGAAAATAGATCATACATCTTCATAGCTCTATTATAAACTGCTGAGCTAAGTAGAGTATGTATAGCACTTTTGAGAAGCAAGGGAAGTGTGTCATTATATTGTTGTGATTTAGATAGTTTAGGTTGAACATAGAGCTAATTATTTATGTTAAATAACAAGAGCTATGTTATTGTAACATTAGACCAATTAATTATTTTAACTAGTAATAAGGAAGAGCTTTCATAGGACTTGGTATCTAGTGAAGATATTTGAAAATAGACAAACTTAATTAAGCTTAATACAATTATTTTCCCAGTGACGCATACAGTGATGAAGATGATGATGAAGAAGATGAAGATGGCAACTGGAATGAAGAAGACGAGGAAGAAGAAGAAGAAGAAGAAGAAGAAGAGGAGGAGGAAGAGGTACCCATGCTTGAAAGGGAAGTGAGAGAAGAGCCAAAGCTGATTGAGGCCGCTGCCCTAGAGGTCAAACCACAACACACTACTGCAGCTGTCATACCAAAGAAGAGGGAAAAGCTCAAGAGGCGGGTGTCCTGGGCCGATGACATCAAACCCCTGGAGACCATCATTCCCGATAACACCAGTGACGACATCTTCCGCATCAAGTACTCGTCAGCGTGTGAGCTCTCTCCGGCCGAGGAAGGTGGAGAAGGAGCAACAGCTGCCAGGGCAGAGGGCCAAGGAGGCAGATCCCAAATGGTCAGGAGCCCCTCAGACATTTACAAGGTGTTTGGTGGTGCCAGTGCAAGCCATGAACCTCACCCTCGTGGAATACTGAAGAAGTCCACATCCTTACCTCTGCAAGGTATTTGTTTTCTTCTTGATGGTTTGAATTGGGAAGATAGAAAAAGAAAATGGCAGTGCATGCATTGTTATTTATTTGTGTGTGGAAAAGTTTTGGGTAATTGATTTGATAAGTAACCTGTAATTAGTGAAATTATTTTAAAAAAATGATGACAAAATTGATATAGTTTTAAGTAATTAATTTATCTGACTAGTGTGATTAGTGAATTAATCCTTAAAACAGTTAGTGAAAGATACAGTAATATGGATTTTGAGATTTTCATATAAGAAAGAATTAACATAGATGTTTGTTTCAAGACACTTTTTCATTTTAGGTGAAAGTGAATCCAATAACAAGGAAGGCTGGCGTTATGCTGCAGAATCAGTGGAAATAGTGACAGAAGATATGGATGATCTGCCACTCCCTAAGCCTCTCAGGCCGTCGCCGCCCCTAAAGAGAAAGTCAATGCAGCCGGTAGGATCTTATTATTATATCTAGTTTGAATGTTTTCCCCTCCTGTTTCTTTTTCTCTCCCTTTCATCATTATTTTTCATCTTGTCTGCTCTTTCTTCTCTTCTTTTTTTCTTTATTATTTTATTTTTCTTGTCTTCTCTGTTAATTTTCTTGTCTTTTGATGTCATCTCCATTTTTGTCTTACAACAAACGAAAGTAAAGTATCAAGTGGTTTGCTTGCTTTTCTTTAACATATTTCAATGTGGTCTGTAGGCTAGTTTACAAGATTAATTGAACTAGAATTCCAGAAATCGTTCCATAGATTCTACTGATGCAAATACAGAATTTGACTATAAAAGTTTTTCTTTTTATGCTGGTCTTTCCTGTATTTAGTTAATATCAATCCTTATATCAATTAACATTGCCAAATTACAAAGCCAGCCTTTTTCTTATGTAACTCCCGTGTGAAGTGCTTTAAAAGGCTCAGCAATTAACTTATGTCTTCTACAGGCCTTCTCGTACAAGGTTGTTGAGCGGAATGTAGGAGAAAAGGAGGAGAACAGTGATGCGCAAATGGGTGCCAGTGCCCAGCCTGAATCCAGTGATGGGACACAGACCAAGAAAATATCAAAGTTCAAGGCTTCCAGAATGAAAAAGTAACGAGTGGTAGGATGATAATAAAGATTTTTGTTATTGTAATTATTTTTATTTATTCAGTTGATTAATGGATGGATGGTGGGGGTGTGTGCAGAAGGGAGGGGTTGTAAAAACTGCAAATAGTTTGGTGGAGTGTTTTATGAAAGAATTCATAAGGGAGTAACTTGAGTGTATTTATTTTCAAGGAATAGAGTTGTGACCAATGTTTGTGTATAGTATAATTAAAGAGTTTAAATAAGTATGATAAATGTGTACAATTAGACATATCAATTTTGGACTAGATGATTTCCAGCTATTTGTAAGCAGCGATTACAGTCTTCACTTAGTAAAAGATCTTGTCCACATAATCTCAGTCATAGACATTTTTTTTGAATTAATACATATTGTATGCCAAATTGTCTGAGACATCCTTGTAATATCAAGAATAAAGAGAAGGATTCAAACCCTCCTGCATTCTTGTTTTGAGAGGCATATCAGTCCGTGCTAATCATGCTTGCCATTCTTCTATTTATATTCACCAAAGCATATCTTGTATTTTTATACCACTAGAGCATTTAGAAAGAAACTTAGGGAGAGCCAATAGAGCAACGTTCAAAGTGGGAGCTCTTAGCAACAAATACAAAACTTTGATTTAAAACTACCTTGTCATACTAGACCTCTGATTGTCCTATATGCTCATAACTGGTGTCTTAATTGTCTCTTGAGTGTAGCCCTTTAGCATACTTGTTAAACTGAGTGTTTGTATTGCAAGGCCCAGAGATGCAGATGTCAAACACTTTCATTACTTGTATAATAATATAGCCTATGGGGTTCATTGTTAATAATCAGCAAATTTTATGAGAGCTTCTTCTGTGGAATTTAAAAGAGATCCAGTGATGGTAAACTGAGCCTTGAAATAATGACATAGACAAGAAAAATAATTATAGTGGCCATGTGTTGATGTTAAGAGAGTTTTATTGTGTATTTATGGTATAGTTCACTGATGAACTAGTTATATGTTATGCACTGAAAAATGCATAGTATGATACAAGGATTTATGTAGAAAGGATACATTATAGTTTGATATTGTGTATAACTAAACTATAGAACTTATGTTGATATTTATCCTATGAAGTGATGTTATTGTGAGCACTGAATATGAAAGAGAAGTCATAACATATATGTGTGTATCAATACATGAATCCAAGGATGAAGATTGATAAATGCATGGTTGTAAAAAAGAATGTAAAGTATGAGTCATGATTTGTTAGAATGAAATATTAGTCTATGAGACCAAGTCTAAAATACAGTACTTAAATCTGAATATTACACTAAGCTAAAATATAAATAGATATAGGTTTGTCCTCACCAAACTTTCAGAAAATGCACAACTACAACTAAGTTAAGCTGAAGATTATTAATTGGTTTTGATTAGTCTTT
>BOPN01000020.1:126701-129201 GCA_017312705.2 Penaeus japonicus | reverse complement strand
TAGAAAATCTCAAGAAATTATTTTTTCTCTAAATTGATGTCAAATGATTAAAAACAACCATCAAATCGGATCCACCCTGAACCTCATACCGAATTCAACTGGATTATAATCGAGAGGGTTGTTGCTGTCTTCCTGCATGGTTGCTGACCTGAGTGACCTATGACCTCGAGAGAGGAAACATTTCATTCGAGTCTCGAACCCGGGAACCTGCAGCGCTTGTATCACCGAGATCTAAGTCAAGAAGTTGCAAATCGAGGTTCATATATCCCCAACTCTATCATTATAGTTTTTTTTTTTATCACCTTTTGCCTTTTTTACTTTTATTTCCATTTTTTTCTTATAGGTCTGTTTTTTTTTTTGTGTGTGTCTTCATTCAATCGCCTTAATGATTTCAACTTGTAAATCACCGTTAGAAAGTCCACCGAAAGAGATTTATTTTGCAAAAATAGGTATAAGTTATAATCATCATGACATTGGAAATACCATTTTCACCAAATGGAATTCTCTTTTACACATATTTTCCTTGGGAGAAAGTCAGCAGTAAAATTATACATATTTTATTCTTATCCATTTTGGCATAATTCTAGGTTAATCAATATTAAAGTAATTAAATATAACATCGATTGGAAGAGATCTCTAGGCAATGATTACTAATCATTATCAAAAACTATTTTATTGTGATAAAGAGAATTATTACGTTTCAATAATTGAAAAAAATAATGCTTAGCACAGAATCACAAGAATGATCATATAAGGAAAAAAAATCTATATATATGAAAGCAAATCAAGGAAAACGCGGACTACGTGAAAATATATAATCTAATTCACCATTATTTTCACTTGTTCATATCTACCATTTTTATTATTTGGATTTTTACATGTGTCTTTTGAACTAGGTTTAACTTATTTTAGATTACTTAACAATTTTTTTTACAGACATTTTATGCAACGCCTATACTTGCTTTCTCTACATCTCCCTCTACCTCCCTTCGTTCTTTATGTACTTTTACTTGTGTATGCATGCATCTCCTCCTCCCTCCCTGTCCTTGGCTTGTCTTTTTAGACTCTCTCTCTTTATTATTCTTTCTTTCTTTCTCTCTCTGTCTCTCTCTTTCTCTCTCTCTCTCTGTCTCTGTCTCTTTCTCTCTCTCTCATTCTTTCTCTCTCAAATAATTGAACAAGCCCTTTAGCCAAAAAGCATTTATTAAGGAAAACTACATGGCCATAATGTAACAAAGAATCATGTTAATTGCAAATGAAAGTAAGGAAGGCAATAGACCTATGATGAGAGATATAAATAGATAATTATTTATGACGTGTGTGTGTGTGCGTGCGTTTAAACATCTCGTTGAATGAAAAGCCTTTCTCTCTCATGATCTGTTTCTCTGGCACCCCTCTCCCTCGGTCTGACTGTCCCTCATCTGTCGTCCTTCCCTTCTCTCCTCTCTCTCTCTCTCTCTCTCTATCTCGCTCTTTCTCTCTCTTTCTCTCTCTGCACAGTACTTTATTACAAATGAGTCTCATGAGAGGCTGCTAACGTCCCTGAACCCCTCCCTCTCCTTATATTCACACAGTGACATAAATCAATAAGATGTGACACCACTATGGATGGGAAAAGCCCCACCCCCCCAAAAAAAAAAAAAAAAAAGAGAGAGAGAGAGAGAGAGAGAGAGAGAGAGAGAGAGAGAGAGAGAGAGAGAGAGAGAGAGAGAGAGAGAGAGAGAGAGAGAGAGAGAGAGAGAGGAGAGGGAGAGAGAGAGAGAGAGAGAGAGAGAGAGAGAGAGAGAGAGAGAGAGAGAGAGAGAGAGAGAGAGAAAGAGAGAGAGAGAGAGAGAGAGAGAGAGAGAGAGAGAGAGAGAGAGAGAGAGAGAGAGAGAGAGAGAGAGAGAGAGAGAGAGAGAGAGAGAGAGAGAAAATACAAAACAAATATTGGTCGACTCATAAGCTACGGGTGAACATTTATCTGCCTACCTGTACATCCATTTGTCAGTCGATCTGTTGACCTTCCCTTTCTTCTTTTCTTTCTCTCATCGCTACTTTCTCTCCCCCTTTGCTCTCTTCTTTTCCCAACTCCCCGTCTCTCTAGCGCAAGGCTCATCTCTCTATCGTCGGTTAACTCCCCCTCCTGAACAGACTCTTATCTTGGGGGAGATATTGCTAAGACGCGTAATGATGTCCTTCGCCGTCTCAAGGTGTCCCTCCTCTCCTCCTTCTGGGTACTCGGGTTGACAAAGGTAAACGTGGGTCCGTGTGATCGCCAGTGTTTGGTTGAATGTCTGACGGCAAAGTCGACTCGATGGTATCTCTTTGCGGTTGTGGTGGCGTTGCGTCTTCTGTATCATTATTGATAAAATGATGAAGAGTGTCTTATTCACAGGAAAATATTAAAAATGAACATACTAACGCATGGGTGCACGCACATGCACACACACACACATACACATAATTTTGTTTTTTTTCTCTCTCTCTCTAACCCTCCCCCTCTCTCTCTTCTCTTCTC
>BOPN01000020.1:89201-101701 GCA_017312705.2 Penaeus japonicus | reverse complement strand
GGGATGAACGGGGGGTGGGGGATGGGATGGGGTGGGGTGGGGGTCAAGGGAGAGTATCAAAATGAAGAGGAATGATAACATGAGGATGAATTTTTTGTTCTTAAGAATGCATCCTTTGCTACATCACAACCGATTATAGGTATACATACACACACGCATATATATATATATATATATATATATATATATATATATATATATATGTGAAAATGTACATGTGTATGCATGTATGTGTGTGTTACACGTGTCCTTAAGACCAAGGAAAACAAAACCGAAGATAAGACAAAAGCTATACGAATTTTGCAGAAATATATTATAAACAATATTATACTTGATTTCCACTTACAGCCACAAGCTACAGTGTTCGGTATCAAGGGCTAAAAAAAAGCTTTTGTCTTCGTGTTGACTATCATTTCTCCGCCTCCAGAAAATACAAGAAGAATTGTATCTTCCGCGATGCATAGCGGCTTTAAAATATGGTCCACAAGATAGAGTGAGGAAGACATGATAATTTCATGCCGATATATCAAGCGTATGGTTATTACTTTTTTTTGTGCGTGATTAACGAAAAAATCTCCGTTGGAGCCTGGATCTAAAAAAGAAAGAACGAGAGAAAACACACACACACACACACACACACATGTATATACATATATATACATATATACACCCATATATGTCTTCGTGCATATGCATTAATATATTTGCACATACATACTCATCACATCCATTTGAAATTACGCAAGACCCAAAATCATGAGGTTAAATAGGTAAAACTCATGTTAACGTCATGTCAACCCATGACGATACCAATTTTTCATGTTCGGATCTTCCGATACACATATCAGATACAGCACGAGCACTCCTCTACATCAAATTAAGAAACAATTGCGTTTTTACCACGAGGCAAATAGATAATTGAATATCTCCTTCCGGTTGAAAAGTTGTATGCTGTCTTTTTAGCCATTTTCCCCCCAGCCTTTTTCTCCTATCGTAAATTGCGCGCCGCTGTTGAAGTCAGAATAATGCTTTCGCTTTGTCAGAGCTTTATTCTAGGAATAATTAATTCACATTTTACTTAAAGCGAGCGTTGGCGCATACATTTTTTTCCCCGATTTTTTGTTTTGTTTTCCTTTCTTCTTCTCCTCTCTCTCTGTCTCATTATCTCTCAATCGCTCTCTTCCTGTGTCTTTATCTCAATTTCTCTCTCTCTCTCTCTCTCTCTCAATCTCTCTCTCTAGCTTCTTTTTTTTGTCTGTGTGTAAGTAACGAACGGTTCACCATCGTGATAACTCTCGGGTTATCCTGTAGACCAACTGCACGGCGGGATGGAGAGGCCCCTAACTCCAAGTGAAAGATAGTCCCGGAAGTTGCATTGTTTAGAGCTATTTTTTATTTTTATTTTATTTAGAAATGCGTACACACTCATACATACTTCTATTTGTATAGATATCTAAAATATGTATGGATGAATATATGAATAGATTGCCAGTGAGGCGAATGTCAGATTTATTCTTTCATCTCTCTCTTTTTTCGTGTGGTTGTGCGCCATTGCATACAGTATAAAATTCCAACACAGAGGCAAAGCACACAGGGAAAACTTGTCCACGTGTATGTACAAGTGTATCTATATGTGTCTCTGCGTGTATCCACACAGGGACAGCTTTCTGGACATACCTACGCACGTCATTAGCCCGCACCTACACATAAACCACGCCAACATAGTGACATAGAAAACACGCGAATATATAAACACGGAACTCACAACGATGCACAATATGCGGAAGCTGAGAGACATGCTTGAAAAGAAAGAAAAAAAAAAGAAAGAAAAAAAAATTCGGTCGTTGAGGAGATCGAGAATGGAATGGAGTAAAGAGAATGGAATGGAGGAATTTCATTTTTTTTTTGGTCGACTTTTCTATTGTGTTTTCTGCGTTTGTCTTGTTCATTCGACGATTTTTTTTTTTCTATTTGTGAAATTGTGGAAACATTTTTTTTTTGCCTTTTTTTTTATCAGACTTCGGCCTTTATCTCTTGAAACTGAACGGTTTTCTCTGAGATTCTGTTTTATCATCATTACTTTTTCAAACTGAAAATTCGTTTGTATTTTTCCCATTTAGATGCATTGCACATTCCTTAGTGTTTTACAATCAATTAATGACTATGGAAATTCGTTCGGCCATATATAGAGAAGCACAACTTTTTTTCTTAAGTGTGATATTTCATCTTTAGTTCATAAATCAGGAGACCTTTTACCACTCAGGCAGGTAAATCTTCCTCTCTCATTCTAACTAGTTTCTGCTGGTATTTCCTTTCTGCTTGTTTTGAGGTGCGATGTTTCATATGATTTTTTGTGATTTTAAAACCATACAATTCTAAACATACACACACACACACACACACATACACCCTTCCCCCCCCCACACACACACACAGACACAGATTCATATATAAACTTACACGAATTCATACCGTTGTAAATACACAAACACTAACACGCATTTACACCTAGATACATTACTTTCCATTTACACTGACGAGCAGCTATGCCAAATGGTATATGTCAAGATGAAGATACTCTCTCAAAATACAATTTATGATCACGAGAATGAACCTTTTCCTCGCTTAAGACAAGGCAGAACAGCAGACGTAATGATAAACAAATTCATGTTTGCCATTAATTGTCCTCGAGACCGTAATATACATGCCATGAAGACGGCTTCATCCTTTGCGTCAACTCTTATGACATCTCTTTCTTTGGTGAATTTATATTTATTATATGAATGGATGGATTTTGTTTTTTACCTTTTCCTCCCGATAATACCTTTGTCTATTTGTCTGTCTGTCTCCCTCCTCTCTCTCTCTCTCTCTACCTCTTTTTTCTCTGTATATCTGTCTATCTATCTATCTATATCTGCCTATCTCTCTCTCTCTCTCTCTCTCTCTCTCTCTCTATATATATATATATATATATATAAGTATGTATGCACACACACACACACATATGTATATATACATGTATACACACACACACACACACACACACACACATATATATATATATATATATATATATATATATGTACACTTACACATATCTATACATATATGAATATCTATCTATATGTATAAATATATATACATATATGTATACACAAACGCACATAAATTTATATATATATATATATATATATATATATATTTATATATATGTATATACATATATATATATATATATATATATATATATATATTATATATATACATATATATATGTATATATATATATGTAAATATATACAAATACACACATACACACACATATATATACACACCATACAGCCCTTTTACTCATTGGACGGATCCTGTTATACAAATCAAAATCCAGTGTTAATTTAGTTTAGATCTTTATCTACCACCCTGGCTAACTGCACAGGCATGGGCAAGCTTTAATACATTGATGTAGAGTCATGACATTGTTGCTAACATTGTATTACAAATTAAGGTAATAACATGATTATATTCTATAGTATATCAACTGTGAATAGACATTTGATAAATGTTGTAATAGGGTATCATATACCGAATTTCGGATATAGCATAAGTACATCTTCTAGCACAGTTGATGTTATGAAATAATTACATAACTCTGCATACCTCATGCTAGGTGGCCTGAAAGGTTGTATCATATGACACTCTGAAATGTAATGTTCAAGTGTTCGCGTATTACTCTTCGTTGCAAAGTCTGCATTTAGTTTCTTCTACATTGCATTCTGAACTGACCTGCCAATACATTCTGTATCCAAGTCTAATTTTTGCAGTCACAATATCACATTGTCTTGTCCTTGTCTTGTATGAACCATAAATGAATCTCTCCGAAAACTGGTCAAAATGTTTTATGCTACAGCTTTCAGGTTTTTGAGAGTTTGTTAGCTCCATCAGGTCCTCCTTATTGGAGGTTCTTATTATGTGTGAAATCTTAGCAAGAGGTATGCCAAAATCTATTTCCACAAAATGCTTATCACATCCTGCCCTCGATAAGCAATCAGCATGATCATATTTAGCGATTCCAACATGCGATGGTATCCACACAAAATGTAAAATGTATAACATGTCCCCGTTCCTTGGCGCGATGTACATTTATTCTTATATCATTTACGATATTTCCAACACCTTTATCAAGAGTGTTCAGAGCCAGGAGAGCACTCTGCGAGTCGCAGAAAATTACTCCTGAGCCTTGAGTTAACAGAAAGTCTGTGGCTATGAGTATTCCTGCCAACTCAGTTTGCGTAGTGCTCGCCCAGTCATGAACCCTCCTACAATCTTGGTGCTGCAAAATATTGTTTTTATATACAACATAAGCACATCCTGCTCTACTTCCAGACTGTAGGGATCCATCAGTGTAGCACTCATAGTCATTATTCAGAGTTTCAAGATGCTCATTAATGGTTGCAAGGGTGTGTTGCTTAAGTACAGCTGGTGAAACTGTGTCTTTTTTTAGGGACATCAGCATAAAATACGTTCAATGTCGGCATTTTCCACGGTGGAATAGAACGTCCATATGGGAACCTACTCAAGGACATATTTAATTGGTGTATGGATTTGTATGTCATTTGCAACCATGAATTTCAATGTGACTCGGTATTGTTATGCAAAGATGGATTCACTATCTTATATTTAAGTTGCCTCTGGAACTCTGTATTATAGAGGGGTTCTTTAATTGCTTTGACACCAAATATAGTATGATATTCTTTCGTAAATAGATGGCAAGTTGAGTTCCTTTCTCATGTTCACAATCCTCGTTGTTTTGGGAGCACCGAGAATGATCCTCATGGCTGCATTCTGTACAATTTCTAGACAAGTTAACTCTGATTCCCTAAATGATATAAGGTGTAAGGTATGGTAATCTACGACTAACCGTTCGTATGATAAGTAAAAGAGTCTTGCAATGTTAACATGGACACCATGTTCTCTACCAACAAGAGTCTTGAGTGGCTTCAGCCGCTCCCACAGTCTTTTCTTTAAGTTCATAATGAGTTCTGTGTCGTTAACAGTCACCCCGAGATACTTGTATTTGTGGCAAAGATCTAGCTCAATGTCATCTATATGAAAGTTTGGCAGTGGGATTGTAAGAGGATTGAGTGCCTTGTTTTTTTCAACTGAGATTATCAAACCGCACTCAGTAGCTTTTGTGGACAGTACATTAAGAATCTTTTGCATTCTATCCTCGGATGAGGTTTTAATGCAGATGTCATCAGCATAACAAATAATGGAATCACTGCCCTCAAGTGGTATATTGCTTAATAGTCTGTGCATTAAAATGTTAAATAGCATGGGGCTAAGTACGCCCCCCTGAGGTGTGCCAAGCTCAAACATTTTAGAGTATGTACTTTTGATTCCCCTGAAGAGAACATGAGCTGATCGGTTTGATAAATACATTTGAATCCACGTTAAAGGTTTACCTTGAATACCAAATCTAGCCAGTTGCTCAAGGATTAGGTCTCTGTTTGCAATATCAAAGGCAGATTTAAGATCGAGAAATACAGTTTGCATGCCTTGCTGAGAATTTGTCAAGTACTCTGCAAAGCAGTGCTGAGTACTACGTCCTGGGAGGAATCCATACAGTCTTGGAGATAACTTGGTGGTTGCTCTCCTTTCCATACTATTCGGATGCGGTTGAGTGGCTGGCCATCTTTATACACTCTGATGGCCTTGTGAACTCCCTCGAGCGTATATGCATTCTCAAGGGCGAGCTCCCTGTTGTAATGAGTGACGAGGTATTCGTCATATTTCCCTCCCTTCTTTGGCTCATCACAATTTTTGAAGGCAATCCCTCCAATTTGACCTCCAATGAGCAGATCAATATAGGTCTGTTGATGACGGGCAACATAGATATAAGGCGAGGAGAGAGTGTCACGAGGTCAAGGGGTGTTTCCCCTTGGGACGGAGCGCTGTTGCCAACGCATTCCAGCCATTTAATTTTCGCAGATTTCGTTGTGCCTTCGGGGAAGGCGAGACGAACATATTTCTTGGTGCAAGTGTAGGCTTGATAACATTTTCATGTTTCTTTTTCTTTTTGGGTTTACGGCTTACTAAAGTAAAGCCGGTATCATCATCTTCGTCAGTACCTTCCACATGGGTATCGGTAGTACTGACATCAGTGGCTGCAGCAATTGCTGCAGTACTTGCTTCTTCCATGGGTATGCATATATCAGCCGTGGTGCTGTGCTCAGCGTTGGGAGGGGAGGGAGAGGTGGCCACCAAGGCTTCTCCCTCCTCAATGTTTACATTGCGGTTGTCCCCCATGGTGGGGGTAACCGCGGCGCCTGGCTCGCTCGCTGCGTGACAGGTGAATTATGGCTCAGGGCACAACAGGGCACTCAGTTCTAACGGTCTCTGTAGCTGTACTGGCACTCGCAGGATAGATTCCTTCAAATACCTTGGCGTACAGTACATAGTTCTACTTTTTTCACAGCACTGAATTCATGGACAATCACTTTCGGTGGATAAGAGCGCCCAACATTCGTGCACACTTTACACCTTCTTCGAGCCCCTCGTATATGGCACTAGAGTTCCGTGCATTAGGAATAGTTACGGAGCACGGGCACCATACAACCTCTCCATATGAGGTCACGATGCGTACTGAAAAAAAATCCAGTGTATAACTGAAATGTAACAACCCATGACCGTAGATTCTCAGCAAGAATTAAGAACGAAAATCGAATAGAAACCTGGGTAACTTTACCCCCAAAACTTGGTACTGCCCCCTAGATTTCTGTCCTGTCCTCCTCAAGGAGCGTTAAGTCGGGGTGACCACGTGACTTGCCAGTTTTAACGTCACCTTTATTTATTTTATGTAGCGTATTTTTTAAAGTTCATTTTAATAAGTTCTTTGCAATTCATTCGTTTATTTCATCAATGCACTTTTTTATGTTCCTTTTGTTTCGTTTTAATTTCTTTTGAATGATTTTATTATTGTCCTTTACTTTTGCAATTTTAATGTTCGTATGGTCTTTTATAGCTTTATTTGTTTAGTTTTTAACTTCGAGTTTGTAAGGTTCAGCTAATAAGAAGTACTTAAAAGGTTTTAGTAATTATTTTTTAAAGTAAAATCGAACCAGAGGCTAGGCAATCGCTTCTGGCGATTGCCATTGTTGACATCGTCGCTATAATTTTAAGAAAACGGCAGATACTCTTTTTACGTGCTAGCCTCTGGATTTGTACTGCAAGGCCCACCTTACCCTCCAGTTTTGTTAAGTTAAGTAGAGTGTTGATTTTGGGTTACAAGGCAAAAGGGCGGATATTATTTGAAGGATAATGCTTTGTTTTAATAGTATTTAAACTTGTTATGCTGGACCGTTTTTAGTGCTTATTTTTATTTCATTTTAGTATTGCTTATTTTGTTCAGTTTTAACTTTTGTGCTTTTTGTTGTTTTAGTATTACCTATTTATGTTCAGTTGCTTTTATGTCAATTTTGATTTCTGTTCTTTTATGTTTTTGTTTGCTCATTTTTTTATTTAATAAATGTAGACCTTTAATTTTGCTTTTCTAACATAACCTTTGATATGCTATATTGGCTTTCCCAACTGATTTATAATTACATAATATGAAATGAACAACCCGATGGGTATTAGTGAAACAATACACTTCTGTCCAGCTTAGTAAGAGAAAATTAATATATATATATATATATATATATATATATATATATATATATATACATATATATATATATATATATATATATATATATATATATATATATATATATATATATACATATATACACACATACATACATACATACATACATATATATATATATATATATATATATATATATATATATATATATATATATATATATATATATACACATACATACATACATACATACATACTTACATATATATATATATATATATATATATATATATATATATATATATATATATATATATACATATATAAATATATATATATATGTATATATGTATATATATTTTTTTGTCACAATCTATGTTACCATATTTTCTGAGGACATATCTGTGAAAGAAATGTATTCAATGTTGATATGAAATCAAAATTGAAAATTAATCGCTTCGAATTTTGGTCAAAAAGAATACCAAAATTCAACACGCCATCGGATGACCAAACCCCCTCCCCACCCCCCAAAAAAAAGAGAAAACAAAAACAAAAACAAAAACCTTTCATCGATAAGACTTTTTATGTCCTTTATTCCCTCATCATGACTGAACTTTTGAGTCATTAAAATTTAACAATTCTGGAATGTACATTGTGGTCTATGAAAGAAGTAGATACACAAAGTGACAGTTATTTATTTTAAGAATACGAGAAGAAAAGAGCACCTTTTTTGGGGCAGAGGTGTCTGGTTGGACTTCAGGCTCGTTCTTTGTGTGATTTTTTGGTCAACTGACATGTTGTTGTTGTTGAAAAGGAGAATGATAGATAGATAGATTGATAGAAAGTCAGAAAGAAATTGTGAATTAGGAAGACAGTCAGATAAATAGAAGATAGACAGAAAGTTAGAAAGACAGACAGATAGATAGACATATACAAAGACCGATAGATAAATAGATAAATAAGTAGATAGATAGATAGAGAGAAAGGTAGATAGATAGATAGAGAGAGAGAGAGAAAGAGATTGGAAGAAAAAAGTAAGATAAATCGATAGAAAGATAGATAGATAGAGACTGAGAGAAGTGAAGCAAAGGGAGATGGAATAATGTGGAACACATACACACTCTTACAATCGTTGTAAACAAGCACAAAACGATAATTCGTATGTCAGAGTGAATTTTGCCAACTTTTTGGCTCTTTTACGAACGCATAAATAAAAAAATGAGAATTTTGATATTTTCATATGGAAATTAGCTGATATCATATTTCATACCGTGCATCATCACAAACTTTTCTCTAATATTGAAGCAATTAAAGCAATTAGAGAATACTGTATATCATTCAAACACTCATTCCCTGATTACAGGTTATTTGATATTCATATCTGTTTATTAATGCATTCACTTTGCAGTTCAAAGTATTATTACATTATGATTTTTTCTGAATTCTCATGATTTCGAAATTATATTATTTCCTTTCATAAAACTCGATGATTATTAATCGTCGTGTTGTTTTGTGACCCTCAAAACCAAGTTCATTAATAATTTAATTTGCAATTGCTGACATGAATGACTTTCCTCAGTGAGATGATCATAACTTTGGTGTGCAATTGATTACAGGAGCATTTGAAAAAATAATTATTTGCGTCAAAAGACTTAAATCTTAATTGATAGTTTCCATTTTATCTAAAGATCATCATCTGAACGAATAGAGAGATAGAGGGAAAGGCAGAACACCATCTCCTCTCTGATGCACAATACGGGTGTTAATAGAATTTAGAATCAGCACTTTGACACTTAATGGGACTTGATTTTGACAGACTATTTCTTTCACCGTAAGCCAGATGAAAAGTTCTTGTCATTTTTTTTTCATAACTATGTACTTTTTTCCATAGCGAAAAGGATTATTTATCTGTAGTATGAACATGAATGTTCTCTTTTATTGTGAATACCTGTTCATTGAGTGTTCATTAGAGCTTATATCATCTGTAACTTAATTTCATTTTCACGTCATCTCACTTCATACCTTTGAGAACTTTGTACAATATTTTGAAATTGTTTCGTACAGTACTCTTACACAACTTACAATATCCTCAAACAATTTTGCACAGTAGCCTCAAAACTCCTTATTTGTCAGGTAATTCTTGATAAGAAGGCGTGTGCACTGACGGTGGTGGGTGTATATGCGACGATGTATGTATAATCATTAATGTGGTCAGAGGAAATATGTGCTTACTCATGTGTACATTTTTTTATGTTCTTGACTCTCGTCAACTTCTACTTCAAAGTTACAGAAAGCGGAAAAATTATCAAAATTCGATTAAGCATTGCATTACATTTCCCATTTTGTGTGACGACCAGTTTAAAGTATCTGCTCGAGGCGGTGAATTGTAGTTAAAACAGACATTCAAGTCAAATACACCTTACTCTTTAAATGATGGAATTTAGATACACGATTAATTTTCCTAACCTTATTTCTTTTCTTCTTACCTTGAATCAAACTCCTCCTAGCATTGCTCTCTCCTCGTCTACATATTCCTTTTCTCTCTCTTTCCTTCACTTCCCTCTCGTATTATCTCCTTCCCTCTTCCCCCTTTTCCTTCCCACTTCCCTCCCTCCCTCATCTCCCCTCTATCCCCTCACCTCTCTCTCTCGTTCCACCTTCCCTTCCTCTTTCTCCCTCCTCTTTCTTTCCCGCTTCCTTCCTTCCCTCCTCCCCTCCTCCCTCTATATTCCCCCCTCCCTCCACTTCTCCCTACTTTCATCTTCCCCACCTCTCTGACCCTCCATTTTCCCCACCTCTCCTTCCCTCGCTCACCCACGCAAACATGTTCCTATTTCCAGGGCTGGGGAGAAGAAGAGAGGGGAGGTATAAATAATTGGGAAAAAAGGAGCAGCAAAAGAGAGAGTCAAGGAGGAAGAAGGAATATTAAATAATATAATGCTGATGAAGAGGATACTCTCATGATGAATAAGAAATATAATGGCGATTCCTTGGCTTCAACGCTCTTAAGAAAGCGTTCTTTGTTTTACCATGATCCATTCACTCTGAACATGAATTCGGGGGAATATCAAACGCCATGATTTGCCTGAAGCTGTAACAACTTTTAAGAAAGATATCCTTCAACAGGCAAATTAACAGTTTCAAAGGCAATAATCAGAGAACTTGATTACGCTGTCTTTCAATATATATTGGGCTCCTGTTTTCACATTTATGTCTATTTTATTTTCCCAGCTGTGGGTGTATATGTGTGTACGTGTGTGTGCGTGCATGTTTGTGATTCACATTCCTTTACTATTGCGTACATTAGTTTAAAACAAGATCCAAGAACAGGAAGTTCCAAAGGGTCAAAATATACTAATTAAATCCAAAGGCCATCTCAGGTCATGTCAGTATCAATTGACACGCACGGCTGCTATATCTTTAACATATTTATTCAGCCAGCAATACCATAAAGAACAAGTAACTATGAAAGATTACAAAGAAAAAATGTCTTCTTTGATGAGATTTTTATTTATAAACCTTACAACTGCCTTACAAGGCAAAACAAGATGCCTCTAACATGTAATAATACTCAAGTGAGCGTAAATACTATTAAAAAAATAAGAATGAAATGAATAATAATATAGCATCCAATATCTTCACGTTTGGATCTTTCAAGTGACATTTCAGATACAGCACAATTACCTTTCTGTATCGAATTAAAGAAGAAATAACGATTTTTACCAGCAGGTAAATAGATGATTGAATATCTCCCCCCCCCCCCCCCGTTGAAAAAAATGATGTCGCGTATTCAGCCTTTTTTAACCGAGTCGTTTTGCAACAGTCACATTGCGCCATGCTGTTAAAGTTAGAATAATGCTTATACTTCGTCTGACCTTTATCCTGTATCTGCTAAGCGTCAAATCACAGTTTGATGTTTTTTATTAATCTCTTTTTTCTTTACAATTTTCTCAAATTCCTTTTCTATGTCTACCTATCTTTCTCCCCCCCCCCCCATCTCTCTTTCTTTCACTTTCTCTGGCTCCTCCTCTCACTCCTTTTTTAATGCTCAAAAAGCAAACGATACACCGCAGTGACAACTCGTGGGTTATTGTGTAGATCACAGCTCCACCAGCGCCACAGCGGGGGGAAGAGACACTAGGTTGTTTAGGGATTATCATTATTATCATTATTATTATAATTATTTTTGAAATGTATGCTCTCTCTCTCTCTCTCTCTCTCTCTCTCTCTCTCTCTATATCTCTCTCTATATATATATATATATATATATATATATATATATATATATATATGTGTGTGTGTGTGTATATATACATATATATATATATATATATATATATATATATATATATATATAAATATATAAATATATATATATGTATATAAATATATAAATATATATATATATATATATATATATATATATATATATATATACATATATATGTATATATATATATAAATATATATATATATATATATATATATATATATATATATATATAAATATATAAATATATATAAATAAAATATAGATATATAAATATATATATATATATATATATATATATATATATATATATATATATATATATATAAATATATATATATATATATATATATATATATATATATACATATATATATATATATAAATATATATATATATATATATATATATATATATATTTTTATAATAGGCATGAATTAATATATGGATTGATTGTCAGCTAAGCGGATGTCAAGGTTCTTTTTTATATCTTTTCTTTTCTCGGGTAAATGTGACACTCTTTATATGAGACTTATATAGAGCATACATGGAAAACTACGTAAAATACGTAAATGTACCATGTAC
>BOPN01000020.1:49201-54201 GCA_017312705.2 Penaeus japonicus | reverse complement strand
ACACTGAATAGGTTCCAGACATATTCATCTATAATATCAATACGCCTATTAATATATCCTCAAAAAAGAAAAGCAATATATTATCAAAATCCCTCATCTGTCCCCCCTAAAATGATAAAGAGAAACGCCCTCTCAAAAGACAAAACAACATAGAAAAAAAAGAAAAATACCCCCCTAAGAAAAACGAAATTTTATGAAACCCGAAAAGGGGAAAGTTACCGGCGTAAAATTTCACTTGGTAATTGCCAATTTGTCGAGTTTCCAAACAGAGTCAACTGAATCAAGAAGACGATACAAAGGCCTTTGGGGTTGTAAAAGGTTAAATGTATATTTACCGATTACACTCTTTGGATCTAAGTCTTATTAATCTTCTAATTTGCATATATGATTATGAAGGAAGAGGATGATTATTTGCATACAAGAGATTATGCGGATGTTAATGCACAATTCTTTTGTATGTTTTATTTTCAATTTTTGACATTGATGCGTTTGGTTATATTTTTGTTATCACGATTGTTATTATCATTTTATAATGATTTTTACTCTCTTCTCTTGCTCGCAAATAAAACTAATATCAAAGTATAACAAAGGAAACATGAAAAGGTAATGAAGACAGAGGAATATTAATGAACATAGATATTAATATATTGCCAACGTGATGATATACTGTATTGTCAACTTACACATAAAATTGTTAAAGTTATGAAATATTATCTGCAAACATGATAATTATAATGATAATATACTTTCTCTTTGTCTCTCCCTCCCCATCCTTTCTCTCTCCCCCCCCATTTCTCTCATTTCCCCTTCATATCACTCCCCCCTCTCTCCCTCATAATCCCTCTCTCCTTCTCTCTCCCTCTCCCGCCCCCTCTCTCTTCCCCTCCCCTCCGTCTCCCCCTTCTCCTCTCTCTCCTCCCATCTCTTTTTATCTTCCCCTTTATCATTCTGCTTCTAATCACTGACCATGAAAGTCTTGACCTGGATATTATTCACCCTCAGTGCCCTCTCTCTCTTCCAAGACGAAAGACCATTTCATCTTCTCTCTCTCTCTCTCTCTCTCATCTAGTTCGCTTTCTTCCTCTCTCTCTTCCTCCCTCCCCACTCTCTCTCTATCTTCCTCCCTCTCTTTCTCTCTCTCTCTCCCACTCTCTCCCTCTCTCTCTTTCTCTCCCTCTTTCTCTTTCTCTCCCTCCCTCTCTCTCTCTCTCTCTCTATTTATCTATTTCTCTCTATCTCTATCTCTCTCTCTCTCTCTCCCTCTCTCTTTCCCTTCCTCTCTCTCTCTCCCTCTCTCTCTCTCTCTCTCTCTCTCTCTCTCTCTGTTTTCTTGTAAGATGGTTCCGCCTCTTACTCCTGGAATGGCCGCTGGTCAGAGAATCCCACTTTGATTTGGGTTTCGAGTTACATAGCTTGCTTTTATTATCATCATTATTATTATTGTTACTATTATCATTATATATTTGGCATTATCTTTATCATTTTTGTTGTCATTGTCATCACTATCATGAACATTATTACTGTTATTGTTATCATCGTCATCACTATTATTATTATTACAATTGTTATTGTCATTATTATTATTATTTTTATTACCATTGTTATTATCGATATCATTATAGATATAGATATTTCAAAATTATTATCATCACTTTCATTACTGTAACATATTCTTCATTGTTATCATTATATTTTTCTATTATTATTCTCTTTATAATTATTACTATTGTTATGATGTTGATTACCATTATCAGCATCATTTTTACTTTTTTGTCATTATCTTTACTATTTATATGATTACCATCGTTATCATAATTATCCTTATTACTATTATTATCGTCATTATCATCATCATTACCATCATTATTTTTACCATTATTCTCATTATCATTATTGCCATCATTATCATCATTATTATTACTACTATTATCATCATTAAAAGTATTATTGCCATCGTTATTAATATTATCAATATTAATATTGTTATCATTGTTATAATCATTATTATCATTATCATCTTTATCATTATCATTATTACATCATTGTCATTATAATCCTCATTATTAGTTGCATTATCAGTGTTATCATTATTATTAATACATTTGATATCACCATTATTATTTTCATTGTTTTAATTATTATGGTTATTATGATTATTATTACCATCAACTTTTCAAGTGCCATTACTATTATTGCTATTGTTATCAATATTGTGATAAATATCACTATAATTGTTATTATGATTTATCGTTACCATTATCAGTACTATTATTGCTATTGGTATGATTATTATGATTATCATTATAATTGTTGTAATCTATCATTCCATTATAATTGTTATCATCCTTCTTTTCATTTTCATTGTTGTTATCATTTCTATTATCATCATCATTATCATCATCATTACTATCACTATCATCATTATTACTGCTATCATTATCATTATTATCAATATTATTATTAGCATTGAAATTGTCATTATCACTATCATTATCATTATTACTATTCCCAACATTGCCATTATCATATTATTAACATTATTTTTTTATGATACTTCCTGAATCGGATATAGTTTTATGCTGAAATTTAATATTTTCTCTTTCACAGAAAATCCTCAGTTTCATTTTCATTTTATTTCTAAAGTTTGATATGGTTCAATTTGATTTATTGCAGTTATTCAATGTGGATCTCACAACAGCTTATTGCAATTAGGGAATTATGAACTGATTTATCAGTCTATGTATATCTAACTTTAATCAGAGTTGCGCAATGTGATTATGATTAGAGCATTTATCATATTGCGGAGATTAATACGCATAAAATGTGACTGCAGATTCTTACGACATTTCTCTCTCTCTTCATTCCTCCCTTCCTCCTCTCTCCTCCTCTATCTCTTTCCCAATCTCCGGTCACCCTTCTGTTCTCTCTCTTCTCCTTTATTTTTCTATCTACTTTTTTCTCCTCTCTCTCTCTCTCTCTCTCTATCTCTATCACTCTTTCCACTCGCCCTTCTCCTCTCTCTTTCTCTCTCTCCTCCCTCCCTCCCCCTCTCTCTCTCCCCACCCTCCTCCCCCTCTTTCCACCCTCAAGTTCCTATCACTTTCTTTCTCTTCCTCCCTCCCTACTCCTCCCCTACACCCCCCTTTCTCTCCATCCCTCCCCCCATCTCTCTCTTTCCCTCCTCTCTCTATTTCACCTCACTCTCTCTCTCTCTCCCAGCACTCTCTCCTCCGCTCCCCCCTGACCCTGTTAAGCTATTTAGCCACGTACCAAGGGCGGCAACAAAGACTAACACACTAACACTCGCTCCATTCATGTGGGCGTCGAGTGGAATATCGGGGGAAAAAAACTATGTTGTTATATCATTTGTAATCAGTATCTAAAAAAATCGATTGGAATCCCGACGATTTTAACCCCCCTTACCCCCCCCCCCCCAAAAAAAAGGGTGAACCGGACGTGGAAATTCCTCTCATATGCATACATTTGAATGCGCAATTCGGTTCATCAACAAAGAGTAATTGCTTTGCCAAGATCACTGACAGAGACTGAAAGTTTCATAACGTGTTTCTAACATGTCGGGCCAAAGTGGACGCGGTGGAGGGCGTGGAAGTCGATGCCCATTTTGGGAGTCCGACGGAGTGGATAAATCGGTAGGGATATGTTATTATCGTTGGTATTACTGATAGGATAATTGTTACCGTTGAACAAGCAAAAGTAGAAAAGAAGAACGAAAAGAATAAGAAAATAAGAAGAAAAGATGAAAAGAAAAAGAAGCAGAAGAAGAAGAAGAGGAAAAAGAAGAAGAAAAAAGGAGAAAAGAAGAAAAATGAAAAATTGAAACGAAAAAGATAAAAAAAAAAAAAAATGAAAAAGAAAAAGAAAATGAAGAAGAAGAAGAAGAAAACAACAAAAACAACAACAGAAAAAGAAGAAATAAAACAGCGGAAGAAATTACCAATATCCATAAGATCACGTTTGTAAACAAATCGCTTCCCCAAACACCCTTCTGACACCGGGCTCTTCCTGGCGCCATGTCTATTTCCTCTGTGCGTAATGTCCACTATCGCTTCCAATGAGTTATCTGTTTGTAATCTCCAGCCGACCTTTTCCTTCCTGAGACCCGCCCTTTTCGATAGATCTTCCTGTCTCCTTCCTTTTATTCTCTTTCTCTGTCTCTCTCTCTCCCTCCCCCCTCCGTCCCTCGCTCTCTTTCTGTCTTTGTTTCATTTTCTCTCACATATTTCTCCCTTTTGTCTCTCTGTCTTCTTTTTCTCTCTTCCTCTCGCACGATCTATTTATCTATTTACCATTCAATCTATCAAACAATCAGTTGATCAATCTAAGTACCTGTAAATCTATAGATCTTTTTCTACTCCTACTTCCTTATCTTATACCTTCATCCAACCTCACTGTCTTCTTCCACCTATCTTTCCCTCTAGTATATTTTTTCTCTTCCTCCTGCGTCTCCTCTCTATCTTTTTATTCATCTCTCTCTCTCCCTCCCTCTCTCCTTTCAGCTTCTCTCTCCGTCGATGTTCCAGTTCACCAAGAGTAACACAAAATGGAAAGGGCGGGTGATAAATTGCCCCTTCATTCAGCGCAGCGGCGGCGGCCATAAAGTCCAGGAAATGGGATGCCTTTGGCTGAGGGAATCGGCATTTCTCGAAGGCGATGTGGGCCTATAAATACTCGCTTTGAAATGATCCTAAGTCGCCACGCCCCTTCCCACCGCCCACGCCCCTCTCCCTTCAGCTCGTGTCCCCTATCCCCTACCTATGCCCCCGCTTTCTCATCCCCCTCCCCTTCGTTCTGATCCTCTTCATTGTCCATCTACTGAAGGATTACTACCCTCTTACTCCCCCCCCCCCCGTCCATAAGAGGAGTCCTATGGGAGGCACCGGGACTCCTGGGTATGAGACCGGGGTAGGGGGGCAGCTCCAGCATTTCTATTGGGACGGTATCGTAATAATAAACTCTATGGATTTTTTTTCATCCTACAC
>BOPN01000020.1:19201-21701 GCA_017312705.2 Penaeus japonicus | reverse complement strand
CGTGATAAAGTGAATAATGTTTAATACGGACACTATTGTAGCTATATAAATTTATTCCCTGAAAAAAAAAATGATAAGCATTTTTTTCAGTCGGACATGGTGAGGACCCGCCCTTTTCTTCCAGACCGCAGCGACTGGACTCCCAGAGAACAGCTCCTCCTCAGGTGATTAACAGCTGTAACACGAGCCAATTTCGCTCTAAGGTCTTCGCACTGTCTCACCACGAGTCGCATTTTACGAAATATTATTGGAACGATTGTCATGTCCTTCGTCTGAGGGACGGTGAACGAAGGCAGGGGCATAATGATTTAAAGTTTCACGGCATTGTCACTGTCCTTCACACCTTACGACGGTCGTATCAGTACGATGGCCATGACAACAACAAAGGACTAGGGATATGGCCAACAAAAGGAGTACTTGAGGAGTAGCTGCTCTGATTGCTGTTAGCCTATATGGTCGAATTGTATTTCTCTTTACATTACATTCATGTTTTCGTTTCATGTGTGTTTGAAATCTGTCTGTCTATGACGTATGTCTGGTTGTATTACATATACATTGTATGTATTTGTACTGTATATGTTTTTTTTCTTTTCTATTTTTGTTTTCTTTTTAAAGCGTCATTGTCCTTCGCCAAAGGTTAAAGTGTAAGTTCTTAAAGTTTAAGCACAGACGTTGTGAAACCAGTCTGCTCAGGTGCCAAGTGCAGGTAAATAGGGAGTGTTTGCAGCATTTAAGGATTCTCGTTGTAGAAAAAAAAGAAAAAGTGAGACAAAAAATTGTTTGCGACCTTGAATGTTTCCATATCTAAGGATGTGAAACTTGATTTCAGAATTAATTTCTCTTACGCGTGGGGGGGGGGGGGGGGGGAATGATATCTTATTTATTAGATTTTTTTTTGAAACGGACAAACACAGGGCAGGGGGGGGGGGGGGCTATTAATACATGATATGTACCCTGGGCATGACGTAAAACTGCATCATGGAGTCACTTGAGTAAGGATAATACTCCATACATTCCAATGCAAGAGGTAAGTATGATTTTAAGCAAACATTTTTATGTATATGCATATACTATTATCCTTATTTAAATGTTTACTTATGTGTATGCCTTTTAATTTTTGTCACAACTTCGTGCATGGAGTTAGAAGGAGGATGATCAACTTCTCGTTTTACCAGAGTTCGAAGTTCTTTTCCGATACAAGTATGATAGATAGAAGTAAGTCCTGCGACGGTCACAAAGAGAGAAAATATAGCAATTGAACTAATAAAGATACAGTAGATATTCTTCAGAGAAAAGCAAACCACTTGTCTTCTCTCTCTCTCTCTCGCTCTCTCTCTCTCTCTCTTTCTCTCTCTCTCTTTCTCTCTCTCTCTCTTCCTCTCTCTCTCTTTAATAAAGCAATGTATGTATGATTATCATTCTTATTCACCATGTATGTATTATAAGAAAGAGGAAGGGGGAGACTGACACATCGTGACTATGAGTTCTGTGGAAGGAGTGGCATTCGAGGCGAAGTCCCAGACACAACCGAGAATTCAAGGCGACCAGAGATGAGATTATACCTTTCATAATTGTACGCATGTGTGTGTGCTTCTATGATTGTTTGCATGTTTAAAAGTCTGTGTTTTCTTGCGGAAGGTATGTGTACTTATTATATTATTATTTCTACATATACAGTACCTGCAAGTTTGTGTTTATGGGTATTATCCTATTTTATGTTTGTATGTCTTTTATGCCTATTGGCTGTCTGCTTATTTGCCTTAAGGCTCTGTTTACACGTATATGTCTGTATATCTCTTTATAACATGAATGTCTAAATTGTATGAACCTTTGTTTGCTTGAATGTGCTAAGAAACAGTCATGCACTTAGCTAATAAAAGCATTAGTGCAGTATAATCAGACAAATATAACAAATATTTATATTTGTTTGTTTACCAAATGTAGTGCTTATTTGCCTGCATAAATGGCTGTGTATTTGCCCTATATGAATCTTTCCTCTCACTGCATGGATCTTTGTTTGCACAGTATGAATATCTAATTAAGCAAGGCTAGCATCTCCTGTTCCCCTATGGCCGAAAGTAACTATCGTTTCATGCACATATATATCTGTGTTATTTTTTCAGGGAGGGAAGGAGGGAGGGGGGAGGGAAGGAGGGAGGGGGGAGTGGAGGAGAAGTGTTGATTAACATCCTCTTTCTTCAAATTTCAGGATGCTTTCCGGTGCAGACGGATCCGTGTCCTGTCACAGAAGAACCTTTCTTCGTTGGATTCCTTTCTGAGGTGAGGAAGAGGGAAGTATACAATATATGATCCGAAGGAAGCAGGTTTACCTCGTCCGGGGCACTGAAGTGAAAAGACGTCACAACAGAGGAATGACTTCAATTTGATATATAAGATGAAAAAAAAGAAAAGAAAATCATAGTATGGCATATATGTTATATAGTATATGAGATGGAAATGTATTTATGCATTGTATGTCTCAAGGGGAAATGGGGAGGGG
>BOPN01000019.1:1048106-1060606 GCA_017312705.2 Penaeus japonicus | reverse complement strand
GTGTTACTTCGAGATCGGTTCAATCGAGCAGATTGAGTTGCGAGGGGGTGAAGGGGGGGTGGAGGGAGGATCTCGCTCTCACTCTCTTTCTTTCTTTATTTATTTCTCTGTCTGTCTGTCTCTCTTTCTCTTTCTCTGTTTGTTTGTCTGTCTGTCTGCCTGTCTGTCTCTCTCTTTTTCTCTGTCTCTCTCTCTCTTTCTCTCTGTCTCTCTCTCTCTCTCTCTCTCTATATATATATATATATATATATACATATATATATCTCTCTCTCTCTCTCTCTCTCTCTCTCTCTCTCTCTCTGCGCGGGCGTGTGTGTGTTTCAACATATGCGTGACTATATATCAAGTTTGACATCTGGAAATGTTCCTCATTCGCCACCCGTTAATCTCTGCTTCAAGAAGTTTACTAAGCGAAACTTGGTTAAAAAAACAACACAGATACAATATGTTGATGATCATTCTAATGCAAATATTTGTGTCATGTAACTTTGTTTTCCCTCGGTGGCAAAATGAGCACTAAATTATGGCAAGTGTGAATTCAGAATCCCCTAAATTTCATAGCAAGAATTTACCCACGTCAAAACAAAAAAGAAAATGAACTTGCGTCAGCACAACCGTTTCTACAACAAAGTCCAAATAAATATAACCTTTATAAACCTCCCAAGTAAGGTCCAAATTTACTCCATACTCATTATAAACCTCTTCCTGCTTTGATGCACTTGTCAGGCTGTTTGCTTGTCTGCTTTTAGTGTGACTCAGGCCCTCTTGAGTGGCAAAACAACCTGCTTGATGGATACCAGTTGCGACCATCACTCGCGCGCCATCTAGCGAACGTTCGTGAAGGTGCGTCTGCCTCTGTTATGACAAGATTGTTTCTCTTCCTGTTATTTCGTCTACGCTAGAAAATATAATTGTTATTATTGGTGTTGTTGTTGTTTATATCTTCAGGATTTTGATTGGTTTGTTGTGATATCATCATCATTATTATTACTGTAGTCTTTACATATCATGAATATTATCATTGCCACTGTTATTTGTATCTTCATAATCTTTATCATCATTTTATCAACAATATTACCATTATCTTTATCGTAGTAATTAGACGGTTATAGTCTCCAGGGAACCCAGGCAAGGAAGGTCAGTGGGTAAATATAGGGTCAGCCAAACCCTCTTGAGGTCAAACCCACACTATATTTAGAGAAATTTGATGATGAGGTTCCGTGAGGTTCCACTTGAAGAATCTTTAGACTTAATTTAGAATCTTTAGAAACAGTCCGGTAGATTAAATAAGGAGGGGGGGAGATAAGCGAGTATATAAGGATATAGTAATATACAGGAAGGGGGTAAAATGAAGTTAGAAATTGTAGTAGTAGCTTGAAGAATATTATAGATAAACAGTCAAACAAAAGAACCACGAGGCATGTAAGAAACGGTGGTGTGTATATATATAAAAGAAATCTTAACGACCCAACTCCTATCTTTAATAAATGCAACCGGTATATCTCAATGCTTATTCTTTTCTCATGCAGGCTTAAGATCCGCAGCTGACGCCCTCTTGATGTGCAAGAGAATTAAGAAATCACAGGAAATGATTTACCCAAGAATACAGCTGAACAACGAATGTTTATTTTCAAAATACAAATATTTGTGGGAAGCCGTGACGTCACGTGCTCTGATCAATGCTTATTCTGAAAGAACGAACAAAAGGGAGTGTAACGCAGTAAAGCAAGTAAGTAAAATACCACCAACATTACAAAGGAGTAAAATAATACTTATAAACTATACATCAATTGTCTGAGATGAATAAATGAGGAAAATGAACGAAACACCGAAACGACAGGCAATCAGCCTATGATAATATTGTAATATACCAATATTGTAACAGTCATTTTCAGCTTATTATCCGCAACACAACTTCCATAATATAGTCAGTCATCTGCTAGTACCCCACACATACAAATACACACACATACTTGCGCAGACAAATGCGCACATGTCCGTCACACGTATACTCATACCTGAGTAAACATATATATATATATATATATATATATATATATATATATATATATATATATATATAATGGTAATATTATTAGCTTACGTGTTTAACGGTGGAAATAATAAGGATAGAATAATGATGATGATAACAGTAATGATATTGGTAATAATAATTGTAATAATGATAGTAATGGTAATGCTAATGGTGATAATGCCGATAATGATAATAGATAGTAATTATGATAGGTATGATAAGAATTATAATTATGACAGTAATGATGATAATAACAATAATGATAATGGTGATGATAAGAATAACAATGATGATATTAACAATAGTAATTAGAATAGCAATAAAAAAAATAATAACAATGATGATCATATTGGTAACAAAAGCAATAATGATAAAGACAATAACAACAACAACAGCATTATCATCATCACCACTAACCTTTACTAATAAAAGCACCATATCACAATAACCATTATCATCATCCTCCACATCCTACAACATAAACACACCATAAATAGCTTTCAAATAATCTCATATATCATGTTTCTATATTTAGCCTCGGGACGAAAACGGACGAAAACAAATGGAAATGAACGAAAACGGATGAAAACGGACCGGGTGGGTAATAACGGTGCGATTCAAATATAACTGTATTTAGTCGGGGGGGAGGGGAGGGGAGGGGGAAAGGGGGTGTGTTGGGGTCCTGTGGGGGTTGTTTTGGAATACTCTGTGGTCTACTTTAGGTTGTGGTTTCTCCCTCGTCCCCTCCCCCCCTCCGCTTTTTGCCCCCACTTTTTTTTTTTTTTTTTTTTTTTTTTTTTTTTTGTCTTTATTTTCTTCTCTTTTATCCCTTCCCCCGCTTTATTTAAATTGTAATCCTCTCTTCATCTTCTTCCCCTCCTTTCATCCTTTTTTTTTCTCCCTCTCTCCTCTTCTTCTCCTGTTATTCTTTCTTTCTCTCTCCTCTCTTCCATTCTTCCTCTCTCCTCTCTTCCCTCTTCCCCTCCTTTCCTCTCCCCCATCCCCCTCCCCTCAACCCCTTTCTTCCCCCCCTCCTCCTCGCCCCTACCTCGCCCCGCCATAACGTTTATCTATGTCATTACCCCCCCCCCCCCTCCCCCTTCCTCCTCCTCCTTTTCCCTCCCCCTCCTCCTCTTCCCTGCCCCCCCCCCCCCGCCTGCTCTTTTCTGTCAGTTATAAATATTTTTTTTATCTATCTATTCATTTATTCATTTGTCTCCTTTTTTCTTCCGTTATCTTTATCATTGTTTGTCTGTTTGCCTGCCTTTCTGTTTTTCTATCTCTTTATCTTTATCCTTTTCCCCCTCCTCCCCCCTTTCCCTCTCCCTCTCCTTCCTCCTCCTCTCTCGCTTTCCTCTACTCCATCTATCTTTCCTCTCTCTCTCTCTCTCTCTCCCTCTCCCTCTCCCTCCAACTCTCTCTACCTATTCGCTCTCTCTCTGTTGCTCTCTCTTTCTAATATTCTCTCTCTCTCTCTCTCTCTCTCTCGCTTGCTCGCTCGCTCTCTCTCTCCCTCTCTCCCTCTCTCTCTCTCTCTCTCTCTCTCTCTCTCTCTCTCTCTCTCTCTCTCGCTCGATCTCTCTCTCTCTTCCTTTCTCTCCCTCTCTCTCTCTCTCTCTCTCTCTCTCTCTCTCTCTCTCTCTCTCTCCCTCTCCCTCTCCCTCTCTCTCTCTCTCTCTCTCTCTCTCTCTCCCTCCCTCCTCTCTCTCTCTCTCTCTCTCTCTCTCTCTCTCTCTCTCTCTCTCTCTCTCTCTCTCTCTCTCTCTCTCTCTCTCTCTCTCTCTCTCTCTCTCTCTCTCTCTCTCTCTCTCTTGGCCTCATTCCTCCCTCGCCAAGTCATGACAGTTTTTTTTCCTCTTCGTCATAATCGTCTATGTTATGCCGAGGGGGTAGGGAAGGAGGAGGGGGAGGGGGGGTTGAGGTGACGATGAGGGGGGGATGGAGGGAGAGGGGGGGTTTAAGGTGGAGGAGAGAGGAGGGGAGGGAGGAATCAGAGGGGAGGGAATCAGAGAAGGTAAGAGGGGGGAGAGGGAATCAAAGGGGGAGAGGGGACGAATCAGAGAGGGGGTGAGGGGAGGGAGGGACAGGCGCAGAGAGGAGAGGGTGGAAGGAATCAGAGGGGGAGGGGACGAATCAGAGGAGGGGGGAGGGAGGGAGGAATCAGAGAGGGGAGAGGGGGAAAGGAATCAAGAAAGGGAGGGGGAGGAAGGGACGAATCAGAGGGAGGGAGAGAGGCGGGAGGAATCAGAGGGGGAGAGGGTGGAAGGAATCAGAGAGGGAGAGGGGGAGGGAGGGACAGATCAGAGAGGGGAGAGAGGGTGGAAGGAATCAGAGAGGGGAGAGGGGGATGGAGGGACGAATCAGAGGAGAGGTGGAAAGGAATCAGAGAGGAGAGGGGAGGGAGGGACGAAGATCAGAGAGGGGGGAGGGAGGGGGCGAATCGAGAGGGGAGAGGGTGGAAGGAAAGAGAGGGGGGAGAGGGGGAGGGAGGGACGAATCAGAGAGGGGGGAGAGGGTGGAAGGAATCAGAGAGGGGAGAAAGGGGGAGAGGGGGAGGGAGGGACGAATCAGAGAGGGGGGAGAGGGTGGAAGGAATCAGAGAGGGGAGAGAGGGGGAGAGGGGGAGGGAGGGACGAATCAGAGAGGGGGAGAGGGGGAGGGAGGTAGGAAGGAATCAGAGAGGGGGAGAAGGGGAGGGAGGGAGGGAGGAATGAAGGAATCAAAGAGGGGGGGAGAGGGGAGAGAGGAGGGAGGGAGGAAGGGAGGAATTAGAGAGGGGGGGAGGGGGAGGAACAGATGGACGCGGATGACACAGTGCCAGAGTGCCACTCAAAAGGCCGTGACTCGTGCGTGACATTTTGGGAGGTCTTTTCCACCAGAATAACCTGTAATGTGAGGCCAGGAAGAGTCTAAATTTAGACCGTTGTGATACAGTGAAAGATGATTTGAATATAAGCCATTTTTACAAGTATACAATCACGAAAGCGAGCACAAATTTGGTCGCATACATACAGGCATACAAACATACATAAACACACACTTGCAGTCGTATTGTTCTAAGACAACATACAAGAACAATCACACACACACACACACATATATATATGTGTGTGTATATAATATATATATATATATATATATATATATATATATATATATATATGTGTGTGTGTGTGTGTGTATGTGTGTGTGTGTGTGTGTGTGTGTGTATGTATATATATACATATATATATATATATATATATATATATATATATATATATATATATATATATATATATATACACACACATATATATATATATATATATATATATATATATATATATATATATATATATATATATATATATATATATATATATATATATATATATATATATATACATACACACATGCACACACACACACATATATGTGTGTATATATATGTATATAATCACGACAATTATTAAACAACTACTGATTAAACTGCTGCACTGCCACACAGTGAAATGATGATTCTGATGTTAAAATTTTGATTAATAGTCCGCATCTCTAACAATGCCATTCAATATCACAGTTATGCACACACACACACACACACACACAAACACACCTCCACACACACACACACACACACACACACACATACACACACACACACACACACACACACACACACACACATATATATATATTTATATATGTATATATATATGATCTATATATATATACATATATATCCCTGTCTTAAAAATAATTGCGTGTGTATGTGTGTCTTTGCCTCTATAGATATATATTCACCAAATATACATATATTTATAGAATGGTTAATCCTCCCTTAAGAAAATTTTTCGACCATGTCTGCCCGGGCAGTCCCTCGCTCGGAGTTTACCCGTCAAAATACCCATCAAAAGCGGATACATATTATGTATTTATGTATGCATGTGTGTGCGTGTTTATGTATACATGTGTGTGTGTGTTTATGTATGTATTTATGTTTATATGTATGTATTTATGTTTTCATTTATGTTTATATGTATGTATCTATGTATGTATGTATGTATGCATACATGTATGTATGTGTGTGTGTATATGTGCATGCATGTATATGTGTATTTATATATGTATTTATGTATGTATGTGTGCTTGTATTGACGTATGTATGTATGTATGTATTTACATATGTATGTATGTACGTATTATGTATGCGTGCATGTATGTATGTTTTACGTATGTATGTAAGTATGTATGTATATGTATGTATGCATGTATGTATACATCTATGCATGTATGCATATATGTAAGTATGTATGTATGTATATATGTATGTAAGTATGTATGTATACATCTATGCATGTATGCATATATGTAAGTATGTGTGTATGTATGTAAGTATGTATATATGTATGTAAGTATGTATGTATGTATGTAAGTATGTATGTATGTATGTAAGTATATATGTATGTATGCATGTATGAATATATGAATATCCTGAGGGCCCGTATGTGTTTATTCTTAGCCTACCATAAAACTTCAGTCCCAACAGCTGTTGCGTCCGGCCTTTTGATCAGTTTGTGAAAATCAATTGGCGTAAAAATTAACGAGATTTTTTTTTATATTTTTTTTATCCACAGTGATTAGATATGGCATCTGAAGGAGCCGAGGGGAAAAAATAACGAGTGATTGAGAAAAAGTGGAAAAGTTTTTTTATGTACGAAACGATATTTTTTCTTCTTCATAGTCTTCTTCTTTTTTGTCTTCGTTTACGTCTTTTTTTACGTCTTTTTTCCTTGTCTTCTTCTTTGTCTTTATTTCTTCTTCTTTGTCTTCTTCTTCGTCTTTTCTTTGTCTTTTCTTCTTCTCGTCTTCTTCGCCTTCTTCCTCTCCTTCTTCTCCTTTGTCTTCTTCGTCTTCTTCCTTATCTTCATCTGTTTCTTCTTCTGTTTCTGTTTCTTCGTTTTATACTTCTTTCTATTCTTCTTTTTCTTCTCCTTCCTCTTTTGTTTCTCTTTCTCCTCCTCCTCCTCCTCCTCTTCAATTTCTTTTTATTTTTCCTCGTGTTCTCTTCATGCTTCTCTCTCTTGCTTTGAAACTACCACTACTACTAATACAACAACAACTACCACTACCTTAACTACAACTTCTTCAACTACAACTAATAAGACTAATATCACTACTTCTACTAATACTACTACTTTTAATATTACCACCACTATTACTACAACTACTACTATTACTACAACTACTACTATTACCACTACTACTAAAACTTCTACTACTACTACAACTACTACAATTACTACTACTACAACTAATAATAATGATATCACTACTACTACTACTACTACTACTTTTAATACTACCACTACTATTACTACAACTACTATTACCACTACTACTAAAACTTCTACTACAACTACTACTACAATTACTACTACCACTACAACTACTACAATTACTACTACTACTACAATTACTACTACTACTACTAAAACTTCTACTACTACAACTGCTACAATTACTACTACTACAACTTCTACAACAACTACTACTACTACTACTGCTGCAACTACTACTACAATATCTAAAACCAACTCTCCACAAGTCGATCATATTACAGTCACAAACAACCCCCCCCTCACCCAAAAGAACAGAAGAACATATTCAAAGTAACAAAACAGAACAAATACAAGCGCGGTTTGGTTAATGGAGTCACCATCATATACGTATTAGCTTTTGTTTGTTCTTGTCCCTCAAATATTGAGCTTTAATAAAAAATGAGCTTTAGGTTTGTTTATTTAAAAAAAGGTTGTTTTTGAAGAGAAACTGGTGTCTAAGTTCACTGAAGATGTGGTACTTGTATGTTGTTAAGTGATTATGTGGGTGATGTTGGTGTGGTGATGTTGGTGTGGTGAGGGTAGTGTTTTGTTTGTGTTGTTTGTGTGGATGGTGATTCTAACGTTCGTGTAATGTATTGAGGTATATTACGTTGAAAAAATGAAGAGAGGTAAATAGTAAGAGGTAGGATTAAAGGAAACGTTTTTTTTTTTTTTCTTTTTTTTCTTTTTTAAGATTTAATTTTGATTAATGAAAATGTCGGAATATATAGTAAGATTAATGAACAAGGGATTTAATATATTGAAATAAATACATTCATTTATAAAGAAAACACATATCCATATGATAACGAATGCAACCTACTTAATTAAAATATAAATTATATAAGGAATATGTTCGTTGTCTTTATTGATGACGTGTATAGTGTCCTAAATTAATGAATTTTCTTTCACTTTTCGAACATCACTATAAGCTCATAAGATGCAGCTCATCCATTCTCTAATTCATTAATTCAAGAGTAGACTGAACTCCAGATACATATCTTTTGTCTCATAAATTCCCTTTTGTCATATTTCGACCATAATCTCACTGAATAATGTTATTGTTCCTAACCACGATAAATATTCTCCATTCTTTATAAGTTACTACCAAGCTATCCCTTACGAAAGATGCAAAAAAAAATGCGCTAATTAGTAATCTATTTCCTACTCATCAACGGGAAAACGATATCTTTGGCCGTACGATAACTTTCGCAACTCATACGACAGCTGCCAGGACGTAGACATGAGGGATAGATACGACTCCATTATCGCTCTATTTGGCATATCGAGGTAGAAGAGCCAATGCATTATCTTTAATGTGAAAATATGCAGAATTTAGTTTATTTTTAGGGCTGATACGCAAGAGATCGAAGCTATATTACCATAAGAGAGGTATGTTGAGAGTTTATAAACTATTTCTCTCCTCTTAAAAAGTGTATTTACGATATAATCTGTATATAATGTTTCCCGAACCTTTTTTTTCTATTGTAGATGGCGGTGTTAATGACTGAGGAATTCCAAAACAATGGTAAGGGAGTAATATAGGCTCTGGTTTATTGGACATTTAGATGGTTAAAAAAAAAATCAATGGTTTCATTGTCTCTCTTTGTTGATAGCAAGTTATGTGTTTCTGAGAGGTTGCTCCTAATTAACTTAAGGGTTATGAGCAGCCAAATCATAGTGTAAAATATGTGGCTACAAGAAGATATGTACGGCCACGAGAAGATATTTGTGCATTTGATAATACATTTTAACATGATGTTTTGATTAAAAACAGATTAATATGAAAAACGAGATGAAATGAGTGAAGACTCTCTCTTTATCATTTTTTAAGAAGTGCATATACTTTTGCATGGAAAACTTATGATATTTATTTTTATATTATGTATATATATATATAATACATACACAATCGTAATACCAAAAGTAGAGTAATAGTAGGCAGTAATGACAGCCATACCAATGACACTAAGAATACAAAAGTGCCAATATGAAAGGCAGTGATAACAGCAGAAGAGTCAGAAAAACCCTCCCTCCGCAGGCTCTTGCTCGCACCGGGGTCAACGACGTGTTCACGGCGGCGAGTGACCTGACGACCTTCTTCGAGGGAGGAGGTCGCCAGCGCCTGGACTGGGCCCTCCACGCGGCGGCGCTGCAGGTGGACGAGCGAGGAGCAGGCAAGGCAGAGGCGGCCGCAGGGGCTTCCCACATCCCTGCCTCGACCCAGCAGGGGGCCGTGCCCTTCCGCTGCGACCGGCCCTTCGTGTTCCTCGTCCACGATAATGTGAATCGCAACATTCTGTTCATGGGCGTCGTCAGGCAGCCCTAGCCGACGAAAGGGAAATAGATATATATATATATATATTTATATCTATGTTTACATGTGTTTGTATCTACATGATACATATATTGATGGTGAACTATTAATGCAAATAGAATTCGCCGATGGCATTATACCGATATCAGAAAATTGGTAAGAACTTTAGGATATGGTAACCGATTTAGCAAAAGGGGAAATGGGAGTCAAAGAAACAAGACAAAAGTGATGCTCAGTAATAAATTTTTCAAAAGAGGTATTCTGCAATTGGAAACATTGCTCTTGAAGAAGTTGATACCTATTTTCACTGGAGGAAGATAATATCAACCATTTAGAATGAAAAAGAAATCATGAAAATATTTACTATGGAATGGAAAGTTGTCGAGACATGGTATACCATCTATTCAGTAGCAACGTCTGGCTTCGAAGTGTGAAAGAAATCAGGGAAGAGTCTGCAGAAAGAAACTGAGTTCAGAGAGTGATGGGAAGGTCAGTGGTATGGACACCGTCCTTTATAATATCTAATAAGCTTTGAAGACGATCAGAGATTGTAGATCTTCATTGATCGAGATCTGGGTCGCCTAATTCCATATCGGATGTATGTATATATATAAACATATACATACATATATAATATATATGTATATGTTCATTCGTGTACACAGGTTTAAGCCCTACTCTTCCTTTCCTATTCAAGTGAACATCAGATCTCCTTTAGAATTCTTTACCTTGTAAGCTAACCAGACCATCCGCCAACACGTTCCTTCCAGAGAAGTGTACACCAACAACCCCCCCCCCCCCCCTCCCCTTATCCAAAGAGAACTATCAAACATATTCATCTCCTATGGGGGCTTTCTTCTCACGGTACCCCCTCCCCTTCCCCCAGCCACCCCACCCCCTAGCCTAATATCCCATCGCAAAGCCACATAATATCCACTTGTAACTCACGCTCTAACTCCCTCGAACCCACGTTGCTTACCAAGAGCTGGCACTGAGCCTTGTTGCATTGCACTTCGATCTTCCTTAAATACCCACATGAGGCTGGGTGACTCACCACTATGTATGTGGGGCTTGTTTGCGTGGAGGTAAGGTGTGAATTTCTTTGTGTGTGTGTGTGTGTATGTGTGTGTGTGTGTGTGTGTGTGTGTGTGTGTGTGTGTGTGTGTGTGTGTGTTTAAGGGGTGGATTCCTTCTATGTGTGTTTGTGTGTGTGTGTGTTTGAAAAGTGTGGATTACTTTGTGTGTGTGTTTAAGGTGTGAATTCCTTTGTGTGTGTCTGTGTTTTAAAAGTGCTGAGTCCTTTGTGTGTGTGCAAAGTCTGTGTGTGTACGAGGTGTAAGGTGTGTGTGCGTGTGTGTTTATCTGCTTGTTTTCGCATAAAAAAATAAAACAATTGTCGTCTTTAAGCTCTTTCTTCGTTGATCTTTGTTGCATAACAGATTATCATTTTATCAATTTCGTTAATTCTTCTAAACATTTAAAATGACAAAGACATGAACCAATTCAATCCTGCGATATTAACATTCCCCAAAACATTTGATAACCGAGCCTAGTCTACAACCCACATGACACATCACTCAAAAACACAATTCCCTTTCCCGTTTTCTTTCATTTGTTTATCAATTTCGGAAACAAACCGACTTCACACAGCGATAAACACCTTCCCGATTAATCGAGTGATTAATCAAACAGAGAGTTATGGTGTTAAACAAAGAGTTATGGTGTTCTGTGTCTTCCCTGTTGAGGTAATTTTGTGGTTGCGACTTTTATGATGTGGAGAAAAGCGAGTGGAGTTCACCCCCCCTCCCTCCCCCTCTTTTTTGTACAGTGCAGCGAGCCAACTTCTATTATAATGAGTGAACTTATGCGCAAAATATGCAGTCGGTGCAATAGATGTGAGTAGAGGTTAGTTGCAGGTTGATAAAATCGTTGATGAACAGGTAAGGCGGTGTGAAAGACGGGGGTGGGGGGGGGGGGGCGGAGACGGAGTGAAAGAAGAGAGAGGGGGGGAGGGGGGTAGACGAAGAGAAAGAGAAAAAGAGAAGGGGAGAAAGAGTTAGAGAAAAAAAAGGAGTGTGTGTGTGTGAGAGAGAGAGAGAGATCGTGTGTGTGTGTTTATACACATCTATCTGTCTATCTTTCTCTCTCTCTCTCTCTCTATATCTCTACATATATATATATATATATATATATATATATATATATATATATATATATATATATATATATGTATGTATATATATATACATACATATATATATACATATATATATGTATATATATATATATATATATATATATATATATATATATATATATATATATACATATATATATGTATATGTATATGTATGTATATATATATATATATATATATATATATATATATATATATATATATGTAGAGAGAAAGAGAGAGAGAGAGAATATATAAATATACGTATCTAAAAATCATTCTTTTATAAACCCCTTCGTAACAATAAGAAAAAGAAATTCAAAATCCCATGAGACCTAAAGAATGTACCAAAAACTTCAAAATGCCTGAAGATGTCATGTCACAGCAACTAACCATCGGAGACATGAATCAAGCTGTCACTTCTTTTGGGAGATGAATGGCTGTAATTCTGACGTGAGGATTCGTAGTGAGAGAAATGTAGAAATGAAATGTATTAGAATAAACGTGTCAGTTATGTATTATGTATTTCTTGGTTTGTGAAGTTCATGTTTTTTTTTTGTTTTTTGTTTTTTAAATTAAGGATTCGTTTAAGAAAAACTAAACAGCCTT
>BOPN01000019.1:1040606-1043106 GCA_017312705.2 Penaeus japonicus | reverse complement strand
TCTCTCTCTCTCTCTCTCTCTCTCTCTCTCTCTCTCTCTCTCTCTCTCTCTCTCTCTCTCTCTCTCTCTCTCTCTCTCTCTCTCTCTCTCTCTAAATATATATATAGATAGATAGATAGATAAATGTATACATTTATCTCTCTCTTCATCTCTCTCTCTCCTCTCTCCCTCACCCCCCTCCCTCTCTCCCTCCCCCCCCTCACCCCGCCCCCCCTCTCGCTCTCTCTCTCCCTCACGCCTCCCCCCCCTCTCTCTCTCTGTCAAGATTCGAAAGTAAGTTCCACGGAATCCACACCTGACCGGAGCCTCGTTGTAAAACCCTTGGCTTCTGCTAAACTAAGTGCTCGTGCTTCCTCAAGTTCTGTGAGGTTTCGTTCGTTCGACCTTCTTCCTCTCACGCTTGCATTTGCATCGTTGACAATCCGGAGGGCTTGCAAAGTGCGGTTTAATGAGGATGGGTGTAAGGATATTGGTGTCATTTTGGGAGTCGGGACTGTTGGTTTGGGTATACTCTTTAGGTGGGATGAGTGATAGAAAGGGTGTTTGTGGTTTAGGTTGTGTTTTGTTCTTAGTGTTGTAGTTAGCTTGAAGTTTTTTTTTTTTTTTTTTTTTTTTTTTTTTTTTTTTTTTTTTTTTTTTTTTTTTTTTTTTTTTTTTTTTTTTTTTTTTATTCTATATTTTGGTGTTTTTGTGCGTTGGTTCGTAATTATTGTTGCTGAAACTTCTTTGTGTAAACTGTTATCGTAAGTGTGAATAGATGATGTTTAATCTTCGTGAGCAACATATTTAAGAATTTTAGCACGAAGTTTGCTGGATTATAAACTTGATCTTTATCGTAAGTTTTATATTGAAGAATTTGATGAAGTACGATTATTGCTAGATTATAAACTTGATATTTAAAAGAATTTTCAAAACTGCTTATTGCTTCTTCTTTTTTTAGAGAGAGAATATAGGCGTATAACTAGCCCCCTCATCTTCATAGCACCTAAAAAACTTTAAACTTTAAACAGATAAATAGTTTGAGAATCAATCGACGAAAATGACCTGCTGAGAGGAGCAAACATGTTGCCAACACTAATACCAACTGGGACCGTGACTAAGTACAACATCACGCCACCAGAATTTTTCGCTCCTTAATATTCCTCTCTCTGTCCTTCCCTGTTTCGTTGGGTTCTTTAGAGAAATCGCTAAATCTGTGAAGACTTTAAAGATGTTGATAGATATGTGTATAGTGTATAGTATACGTAAATATAGCGTATTGTATAGTTGAAGTGTATGGTGGTAAATAGGTGTAGTAAGTGTAACGATGTTGATGGATGCTGATAGATGTAATCAATCATCTTTCAATAAAAAAAAATATAGATTTTTTTTCTTCTAATTTACGAAGAACCGGAAGTTGCAAGAAGGTCTCGCAAAATGTTTATGAAATTCCCTCAACGCCCATGAGCTCCTTGGCTGCAGACAGCGAGACAATAATAACGAGAACGCGACAGGCATCAACTCCCTCCCACACGCAGGCACCGAGGACTATATCCTACCTAGCCTGCCTGTGTTATTTATAATGCCTACCACACCAGCGCCTCTGGCCTGTCACTGCGAAGGCTACTGCTCTCGGGAGGGGAAGCAGAAAGGCAGCTGCTCCTGCTTCCAATCGCCTGGCCTCCTTGCAACGAGTTTATGAGATGCCTACTCTGTGATGTGAGGTGTCGATTAAGGAGAGTCTATGGCTATATAACTTCCCACTCTCCTTTTACACTTTACTACAGGCATCAAATATGCTATTAGTTATAGCCTCTGTAAGGGGTCATAAGATGAGTACTTTAAGGGTTTAGCGGAACGCACGAAACAACATCTTTTAACACCACTAAATTACACGGAGTAGGTGCCCATGTTCCGTTGTCCTGGCATTCCTGCCATCCTAAAACCGACATCCCTGGCACCGATGTCCTCCCCAAAACCAATAACATCGTTAAAACCAACACAACAACAGCCTCTCGTTCTACTTTGCCACAGCTGATACTAAGTTTATCATTGTCGTTGGTATCGGTACTGCTAGATTACCCCGCGAGGTTGTAGCGTGGTTTAAAAAACAGTCTACGGGCTAGCAACCCGCATATCACTATCAAATATATTGTATTCTTTTAAGATCTATTTTCTCTGATTATATAGAGATACTGTTCTTTGTGCCCCGTCTGGATTTCAAGACGCTTTTTTTTCTTTCTTTGTTTTTCAAAATTCTGAGGGTTTAAAATACCGACAAGAAGAGCGAAGTTTAGAGCTTCCAAGGACATACGCAGTAATCTTTTAAGAATAAGACGAAGATTAACAAAAAAATGTCTTTGTTCTGGATTTTTTTTGGTTTTTGTTTTTGTTTTTTGCTATTTTATATGAGGCGAGGTAGTACGTGTATCTAACAGGAAACTCTCCATCTCTTTTACTTCTATCGGCACTGGCTGGTGAAAGTGTGGGCCCGGTAGACAGATTCCGTTCGAGCGCCTGA
>BOPN01000019.1:1015606-1018106 GCA_017312705.2 Penaeus japonicus | reverse complement strand
TTAAGTATAACCCTACCATTATGTAAAAGAGACCCACCCCAGCCACGTTTACGATATCATATTGCCACTAAATATCATGACCAATTCATTGAAAGGATTGCCTGTTGGTATGAGGACTTTGCTCCTATCAATCTCGATCATTTTAATGATACACTCTGTCAGCAAATTGGCAATATCATTAATCAACTTCCCCACCATACATAGGTCTCCAACCTCCAGAGTCAAACGTGCACGACATCTAAACAAAGACCCTGAGATTAAGCTTCTTAAAAAATTAATACGATCAACTGTGAGTCAGCTAAAACATTTAGGAAGCAACCCCTACTTAGCTAAAGACCTTGTTTTCTTAAGTAAAAAGCTGAACGGAATAACTACTTAAAAGCGAGGAGAGAGTTTGTATGCCTGAGCAGAACCAATTGAATCTACGACTCCCATGAGTAATGTGTGAAAGGACATCAATAAGATTAAAGCTAACTCATACAATGCAACGCCTCATCCTCATCCAGAAACAGTAGCTTCATCTCTTCTTAGCAAATGGTGTGATGATTCATCTCTTGATAATCTTCCACCATCCATACGCAGGTGCTCTTCCATTTTAAAACACAAGAATGAAATTGATTATCAGTGTCAATTAACAGATAATGCTGACATACCATTTACAACTGACGAACTTCTTGCAGCAATTAAAACTGGCAAATCCACTGCACCTGGGGACGATGGCATTACATATGACATTATCCGGCTCCTTGCTAAGGTACAGGCAAAGGGAAGAAATCCTCTTCTAGATCTCTTCAACTTAACCTATGCTACAGGCACTCTGCCTACCTCCTGGAAACAGGCAACCATCATTCCCATTCCAAAACCAGGACGCCCAGACGAATTTCGACCAATCTCACTAACATCCTGTCTCTCCAAAACCTGTGAAAGAATCCTTCTCACTCGTCTTCTTTATCAGACCAAAGACCAAATTCATCCATCTATCTTTGGTTTCAGAAAGAGGAAAGAAACACAGATGTAATTTAGCACAGTACCTAAATGGAAGCAAAGCACAGTCTTCATACTTCATAGACTTTAAAGGTGCTTTTGACAGAGCTTCTCCAACAGCAATTCTCCATGAATTAACTCTCTTGGGAGTTAAGGGAAAGCTACTGTTATGGATAAAGGACTATTTATCTACAAGGAAAGTTAAAGTATGGTACCAAGGTACCTTTAGTGCTTTCGGTAAACTAGAGTTAGGTACCCCACAAGGGGGAGTATTGTCCCCTACACTATTTAACATACTTATGCACTCTATCTGCAAACTGAACAATGAGTTAGGAGACCTATGTAATATCATATCATATGCGGATGATATCCTCATCCAAGTCTTTGATAGGGGGGGGATATGTACTCAGGAGATTCAACAAAAAGTGTGCTTCTCTTGGCCTCATAGTCAACCCTATCAAAACCAAACATATATCCAGACCTCGTCAACTGCCCTATATACCAAGCTTAGGTGGACAAGTTATTGCAAGGACTTACTCCTACAGGTATCTTGGTGTTCTGGTGATTGCTCCCGCACCTCATGTCACGCAATTTTCGTTTCACCCAGGAAATTATTCACGATATAAAAGAACGTTGCTTGGAACGTTTAAGACCATTACAATTTATATGTAACATACGTTGGTGCCTCCCTCAGAGTCCTGAGGTTGATGTATATTACCTTGGTTCGGTCCGTGATTGACTATGCGAGTCCGGTTCTTAGTCTGTTACCTCCAAATGCCCTCAAACCCCTTGAAGTTCTGCAGAACAAGGCTATGAGAATTATACTCGGTTGCCCAATGACTGCCAAAGTTCTGGTCATGAGGAAAGAATTAGATCTCCCCACAGTCCACAGTCGTGTTACCCAAATTAATACCGTTCTTGGTACTAGAATCTTGCAGCTCCTACCCAAACCACAGATCTCCCAAGCTCTGGCAAATGAGATCAGTCACAGAGTCAGGTTGCTCGGCCTCGATATTCCAATCTAATGCACTCCAACTTAGAATGGAAAGCCAAAACTGCCCAGACCATCCTCAGCTTCAATGTCTGGAGCATTGATGCTCTTAATATCTCAGAAACCAAAACTATATCTGCCATGGCATAGAACTCATGTATATGTCCATATTGACAAACTACTTAGGACCTAAATCCATGATTTGACATCAGAACTGAAGTCTCATTACCTGGAATATATAGAAGAAATCCTCCATCCTCTTGATGGTGAACCCCCACTTGCAATCTACTGTGGTGCCTCCACTGATCCTCATGGAGCAGCTGGGATTGGAGTCTTAATTCCTGACACTTCTTACGGAGAAAGTGTGCGGATTTCAGACTGGGCAAGCACAACTGACACCGAATCATTAGCCATATACCATGCCATAAAGGAAGGTAGTGAACACGGGCGCCACCTGGATGTCTTTTCTGACAACCAGGGTGCACTCTATAGACTCACTGCATTTAGCCCAGAAAACATGGTCTC
>BOPN01000019.1:1000606-1003106 GCA_017312705.2 Penaeus japonicus | reverse complement strand
CCCCATGAGTGACGGATGGATATTCTATATATATCCTTATCACTTACCACTTATTTATCCTGGAAAGACGTTCACCTAGCTCTTGGAATCCTGAACTATACTAACTCCATCTTCACTATCGCCATCCTCAGATCGGAGAAATCCTGAAGGAGAAGTTCGACGGCGCGACGGAGGTACGCCTGAAGGAGGTGACCGGGCGGGCCGAGCTGGAGCCCAACAAGCAGTACTTCAAGAAGCCCACGGAGATGGACCTGGTGTACGTGTCCTCCTCGCCCGAATACTGTGACTACGACATCCGCAGCGGCTCGCTCGGCACACACGGACGCAAGTGCAACAAGGTAATGACGGGACTTGCTTGGCTCGTGGTCCGACTCGTCATGGTGTTGTCTTGATGTCATTCTTTACCAGTTCTGTGGTTCTGCTACTGATATTAAAGGAAACTCAGACTATTACTGAATGTTTCAATAGTGATTCGTGATTTATATGTATGTTTAATGATGCCATATAGAACCCCACGTGAAGGTGGTATCAGTAGTTATAGATCTGAAAACAGATGAAGATTCGTACTTAAGATTGTAAATTCGTTCGCAATGAATTTCCCATCATTAGGAATGGCTTTCTATGAAGCCTGGACAAATTGGTTGTAAAATATATTTATGAAATTCGTGAAAATCAGTTGACCGTAATGTTTAAAGAGTTGTTTTTTCACACTTTTATGCAACAAAGTATTCTTATCTCCTAAACAAATCTACTTGATATAACTACACCAATTAAAGTATATATGACACAAATAACCAGTAACGTGATTAATCCTCCCTCCAATTCAACAGCCTTCTGTTTCAAACCCTTCCATGTCAGCATGCAAATTAACTAAACACACCCAAGTATTAATTTCGAGCTGTCCCTCAACCTGTATAAGCAAACCCTCGTTCTTCTACTTTCAGACGTCGCGAGGCCTGGACGGGTGTGACTTGCTGTGTTGCAACAGAGGCTACGTCGCATCACAGGAGCGAGTGAAGGAGCGCTGCTCTTGCAAGTTCCACTGGTGCTGCTTTGTCAAGTGCAGAACCTGTATACGTGACGTAACAGTCCACACCTGCAACTAGCGAAGAGACTGCCAGTATTTATGAGGTTTCACATGTTAAGGAAGGAATGGATTCGTGTCACTCTTACCTGAACATAGCATAAGTTCTTGTATTTATGGGGTTATTTGATGGTCGGACAGTAAATGATAAAGTGATTCGTGTAAACTCTTGGTAATTAGGACACTGATTCGAAAATATATTAAGATTGTTATTGTCACGAAATGGAACTGTATTCGGATGTGAGTCAGTTTCCCAAAATTGAAGAAAATAAATTACAAAAAAAACGAGCTTAATGAAAAACTTGGACATTAAATGTTGTTAAGAAAGTTGCGTCATTTTTCACTTGCGGAAGTGTCGGTAGGAATTCTCTATGTTGGTAAGTGAAGATCTTGTAAACGTTTCAGAAATCATATTACTATTTTAACTCTGAGCCATTTAAGCCATTTTGATTCATTACCCATATTGTAAATAAAACCTATAGTATTAGAGATGTAGTATAGTTTATAAACCCTTTAGTATGAAAAAATGTGTAGACGGTGTAGGATCATTGAAAGATCAAATTTTGTACAGATGTCTTCTGCTGATTTTTAATCTAACTGAGTCTGGTTATGATTATTTTATAAGAGTAACGGTCTGCTATGAAACGATAGTATATAGTGAGTAGTCCCTTCAGCTCCTCGTGTCTGTCTGTTTGTCTATCTGTGTGTGTGTCTCGTCAGTTCTTTTGATTGGCCAAAATGCCTCCAGAGATTCTTATAATTATCGCTAACCTGATGTATATAGCTCCTATATAGCAGTTAAGTTAAATTACTCCATTCTGAGGAACTTTCGGCGAGACCCAAGATGCCCAATTGTCCCAGAGCGACTAAAACGCAAGGAGAAAAGTGAACGGCATTTTCATTCGTGTCTTTTTCCCCGCGTTTTTTCTTTTCTTTCCTTCATCCTGTTTTTCTTTATCTCTTTCTGCCTTTACTTGTCGACGTCTTGTAAGTTTGGTCTACATATATGACCTTCAAGTTTGTAACTTGTAAAATAAACGAAAACAATAATAATCCGTTCATTTCCTCTACAATTTCTCCCGGGGGTCATCTTGGGTGTCGCTGATGCCCCGTGTCGGCTACGTGGTAGTAGGTGACCCGAAAAATATTTTGATGTTTACATAAACATATACAAGAACGTGTTGTTTGAGGACCAGACAAGTCGCGGAAATGAGAAAGCGAGTTGGAGAGGTTTCGCATAATAAACCCTCGCAGAGTCGTTGAGTGAGAAGTCTTGTGAGGCAGTTGTACAGCGGTCGAGAAGAGAATGAGGGAATTGGTCTTTCTTGAGGGACGACTTCCAGATCTGCTTTTAAAAGTTGAAGAGCGCGGAAGAACTGATTGGGAAAGTCTTTATACACAGCCAAATGTTATCGC
>BOPN01000019.1:990606-993106 GCA_017312705.2 Penaeus japonicus | reverse complement strand
ACAGCCTTCGTTTCAAAACCCTTCCATGTCAGCATGCAAATTAACTAAACACACCCAAGTATTAATTTCGAGCTGTCCCTCAACCTGTATAAGCAAACCCTCGTTCTTCTACTTTCAGACGTCGCGAGGCCTGACGGTGTGACTTGCTGTGTTGCAACAGAGGCTACGTCGCATCACAGGAGCGAAGGGGAGCGCTGCTCTTGCAAGTTCCACTGGTGCTGCTTTGTCAAGTGCAGAACCTGTATACGTGACGTAACAGTCCACACCTGCAACTAGCGAAGAGACTGCCAGTATTTATGAGGTTTCACATGTTAAGGAAGGAATGGATTCGTGTCACTCTACCTGAACATAGCATAAGTTCTGTATTTATGGGGTTATTTGGATGGTCGGACAGTAAATGATGTGCGATTCGTGTAAACTGTTGCTAATTAGGACACTGATTCGAAAATATATTAAGATTGTTATTGTCACGAAATGGAACTGTATTCGGATCTGAGTCAGTTTCCAAAATTGAAGAAAATAAATTACAAAAAAACGAGCTTAATGAAAACTTTGGACATTAAATGTTGTTAAGAAAGTTGCGTCATTTTTCACTTGCGGAAGTGTCGGTAGGAATTCTCTATGTTGGTAAGTGAAGATCTTGTAAACGTTTCAGAAATCATATTACTATTTTAACTCTGAAAGCCATTTTAGCCATTTTGATTCATTACCCATATTGTAAATAAAACCTATAGTATTAGAGATGTAGTATAGTTTATAAACCCTTTAGTATGAAAAAATGTGTAGACGGTGTAGGATCATTGAAAGATCAAATTTTGTACAGATGTCTTCTGCTGATTTTTAATCTAACTGAGTCTGGTTATGATTATTTTATAAGAGTAACGGTCTGCTATGAAACGATAGTATATAGTGAGTAGTCCCTTCAGCTCCTCGTGTCTGTCTGTTTGTCTATCTGTGTGTGTGTCTCGTCAGTTCTTTTGATTGGCCAAAATGCCTCCAGAGATTCTTATAATTATCGCTAACCTGATGTATATAGCTCCTATATAGCAGTTAAGTTAAATTACTCCATTCTGAGGAACTTTCGGCGAGACCCAAGATGCCCAATTGTCCCAGAGCGACTAAAACGCAAGGAGAAAAGTGAACGGAATTTTCATTCGTGTCTTTTTCCCCGCGTTTTTTCTTTTCTTTCTTTCATCCTGTTTTTCTTTATCTCTTTCTGCCTTTACTTGTCGACGTCTTGTAAGTTTGGTCTACATATATGACCTTCAAGTTTGTAACTTGTAAAATAAACGAAAACAATAAGGTCCGTTCATTTCCTCTACAATTTCTCCCGGGGGTCATCTTGGGTGTCGCTGATGCCCCGTGTCGGCTACGTGGTAGTAGGTGACCCGAAAAATATTTTGATGTTTACATAAACATATACAAGAACGTGTTGTCGGAGGGACCAGACAAGTCGCGGAAATGAGAAAGCGAGTTGGAGAGGTTTCGCATAATAAACCCTCGCAGAGTCGTTGAGTGAGAAGTCTTGTGAGGCAGTTGTACAGCGGTCGAGAAGAGAATGAGGGAATTGGTCTTTCTTGAAGGATCATCTCCAGATCTGCTTTTAAAAGTTGAAGAGCGCGGAAGAACTGATTGGGAAAGTCTTTATACACAGCCAAACGTTATCGCTTCTTATGTTCTACATCATATATATATATATATATATATATATATATATATATATATATATATATATATATATATATATATATATATATATATATATGCGTGTGTGTGTGTGTGTGTGTGTGTGTGTGTGTGTGTGTGTGTGTGTGTGTGTGTGTGTGTGTGTGTGTGTGTGTGTGTGTGTGTGTGTGTGTGTGTATGTGTGTGTGTGTGTGTGTGTGTGTGTGTGTGTGTGTGTGTGTGTATGTATATATATATATATATATATATATATATATATATACATATATATATACATATATATATACATATACATATACATATATATATACATATATATATACATATACATATATATACATATACATATATATATATATATATACATATACATACACACACACACACACACACACACACACACACACACACACACACACACACACACACACACACACACACACACACACATGTTTATATATATATATATATATATATATATATATATATATATATATATATGCACATATATATATATATATATATATATATATATATATATATATATGTATACATATATATATGTATATGTATATGTAGACATGCATATGTACATATAAATATATATATATATATATATATATATATATATATATATATATATATCAAAATTGCTGATAAAATCGGAAATACATATAGCCATACATAAAAAATGAAAGAAAATCCAACGATAACACAGTTCCCGTGAATAAATCACCTGCCTGCATCCGAAACAGTTTGTTCTCGACCTCAATTCTTCTCGGACCGCCCTGTAACTGTGCAAGTGGGGCTGTAC
>BOPN01000019.1:978106-983106 GCA_017312705.2 Penaeus japonicus | reverse complement strand
AACGGCCTATAAGGCGTGAAATGGGGTGTAAATAAATGGTTAGAGGCATCCTCCATGTGGTGGCTGTTTGTGTGACATTGTTTCACTCGTTACAACACATCTCTCTCTCTCTCTCTCTCTCTCTCTCTCTCTCTCTCTCTCTCTCTCTCTCTCTCTCTCTCTCTCTCTCTCTCTCTCTCTCTCTCTCTCTCTCTCTCTCCCTCTCTCTCTCTCTAGTTGTGCTTCCTGGTTTCAGTGGACGTAACAAGGTTTATTATTTTTCAGAGTGTAGCGAGCGTGAAGGAGCTGTGGCGATGGAAGATCTTCACAAACAACTACAGCAAGAAACGGAAAATATTGTACGATGGAAGGCTTCGACTGAGGTAAGAGAGAGGGGGCAGAAAGAAAGGGGAAAATGTGGCAACAGCAACGGAGAAAGAGGGAGAAGGAAATACATGTATACATACAGACACACAGGTAGGATAGACAGAAGAGAAAGCATAGCACCAGGAATGAAGAGGGCAGCTAAGCAAACGAGGGCATCACTGCCAAAACTGAAGTCATACATTGAAAATTAATATTGATCAGAGGAGTTGCAAGCCATGCACGTGAGCATACACACATACACACACACACACACACACACACACACACACACATATCTATATATTTATATATATATATATATATATATATATAGATAGATAGATAGATAGATAGATATGTGTGTGTGTGTGTGTATGTTTATCGGCGCGAGAGAGAGGGAGACAAAGGACTACAACAGACAAGCCATAGAATATGAATTTTATTTTCTAGTAATAATAACCCATATACACAGGACCATACTATACATATTTTATTTTTTATTTTCTTTGTTTCTTTTTTTTCGGAGGGAGGGGGTCTCAATATGACTTCACAGTTAAGTAAATGAACATTCTTACAAGGAACCTGTCGCCTCCACAGATGAATACAAAGCAGCTCGAGCGACAGCTGAACGAGGCTCAGGTGACCATCGCAGACCAGCGCCGGAATCTGATGGAGCTGCAGCTGAGCTCGGAAAACCTCTCACAAAGCTTGCTCAGGGAGCGCCAAGAGAGGGACTTGATCGCTGCGAAGTAAGTAATCTTTAGTCTTGTTTATTTTGATGTATGAAATGGCGTGATTTTTAAATCGCCTTATCATATGTTTAATCCTCACCTTGTATTTGTAGATTTGTAGCTTAAAAACTGTATTTAATTTATATTTGAGAAGTTTATGAAATGTAGTTTTGATTTAGTATTCATCACAGTTCACCCTTGTATTTTCTGTATGTATCAAATAAGGTCAAATAAACTTGAGTAATTCAACTTATTAACGTTTAATACTATTGAACCTCTATCTCCAATATATTTGTATGGACAGTGATTCAAACATTTTAGAATTATAGATAACTGCATGAAATTCAATCACTTGAAAATACAAATTTCTTGATACATATATTAGACCTGGGCTGGCTAAAGGAAGAGGAATCCTCAAATGAATATCAAGGCATTTTTATGATTAAAATATACGTCTTTGAAAATGCTGTATTGGTAGTACTTGTATTTGATTTGCATTTGAAGCTTCAAACCTACAATTACATTTGAGGATTAAGAAAGTCGATTATTTGTATCTGAATTTACATTTGGTCGCAACTAAATTAGTGTATTTATATATTTTTGTATGTGGGCACTTGGTTTTGACACCACCCCAGAATTGTATATAAATATACATGTTATATTACCATTACACCCTGCGAATATAAATAGTATGACACATCATTAAAGAATGATATCAACTAAAAATTTTAAGTTTTTTAAGTTTTTTAATTTTAGATTATCTTATGCAGCATATTTTTCAAGGCTGAGGTAAAATCATCCTCTTTTTTCAACATGTAAATTCACCTCAACAAAGTTCAAAGCAGATAATCTTCAGTTTTCCTTTTATTCCACATTTTTTATAATGATTTTGTTTTACCCCACATTGCAGACAATTTATCATTATATACATGTATTGAGCTTTTAAACCTCACTGTTTTAACTTGGTTTATAGTATTAACATTAACCTATGTATATTATTTCAGAGTGACACACACTCGCGAGCTCTTCCTCACACTTGAACAGCAGAAAGAAGAACTTGTGGTTACGCTGTCGCTTTTCCAGCAGGATAAAGACCTGCTAAGTAACGCACACAATGATACAATCCAGAAGATAAATGAGTTAACAGAAAACTTCCATAGCCTTTCTATGCTACACAAGCAGCAAGTGGATAGCATTACTGCTGAAGGTAAATCAAAATCCAGTCGAACAGTTCCGTGCTTAGTGTGCGGTGGTTATTTAATTCATCATTCAGTTTAAATAGGAGCAGGTCATGAATCAAATTCATGAGAGTTTTTCAAAATTCAGAAAGTGAACAAAACTCATTTTTAACAGCTGCGTCTGAAGTAAATCAGCTGCAGGAGAAGATCGCGTCTAAAGAACAAGAACTGAAGGAGATGAATGAGTCGCTGTCAAGGCTCGCCCAGATTAAGTCTATGTACGAGGAGAAGGTTTCAGAGCTGACGGAGCTCCTAAAGATCACAGAGGGGAGTCTCTTCTGTGCCCAAGACAAGAACACGGCTCTCGAATTGGAAATTGTTGAGGTCAGTGGCAACTCTCAGTTACTGCCTGCAATAACGCTTCAATCCTTAGTTTTATCTGATATTGTATTTCTATTTCATTTTCTCTGCTTTAGGTTAAAGGCACGTTAGAGAGCGTTCAGAAGGAGATGGAGGAGCATATAGAAGGCTTAACTGTCCAGGTAACCAAACTACAAGAAGATCTAAAACAAGAAGAATGTCGGTAAGTTTTTTCATTTATTTTGATTTTCCTTTTTTATTCCAGTTTGAAGGTAGGTCATTGATCGTAAAAAATATATAATTTCTAGAACCTATCTATTACACGACCATATCAATACTAACGAATTAGATTAGATAAATGATACAACGTGCAATTACTATTCAACGGCAGCCAAAACACTTAATTGTATCTTGATTCAAGTTAAATTTGTTCCTCCAATACATTTGCTGGTCATGACCGTTTGACAAAATATTGAAGTATTGGATATTTATTTTCCTTTAGAGGCGTTTTAACAAAAGAACGTTGTTTGTATAGTACAATTTGGTAAATAATTGATAATTTAAACTACTAAAGAAAAAACACAGATACTCAATAATAGACCCTAAAACTATTAATTCCGTCTATACTGTTCGCATTATATTTTAGCCGCACGGAAAGTCAAAAGGAATTCGAGGAAGCGGTGGAGAAAATCCAATATCTGAAGAAAGCAAACGGCATATTGGAAGGCAGCAAGAGCGAGATCCTGGATAAGCTTGAGGCTATGACAACTCGAAAACAAGAGTTGGAAAAGGTATGCTTGTATACCACTCACCTCTTATCCAGGATAAAGTAGAATTATCGTGGTACACACATGGCAGTGGGAGGTAATATCCCCGGTATAAATTTTACGCAAATATCTTCAATTACCGTGACATTACATTGTTTTCAGGAACTCGACTGCAGCAATAATAAGATTACAAACTTGCAAGGAGAACACGCTGAGATGGAACGAGAAGTGCAGCTCTTGTCCCTGAGTCTTAAAGATATGCATGCCAAATTCGCACACTTGAATTCAGATATCCAGGACGTGCAGGTAGGAATATCCGGACGTAATTGAACTTGTTTTTCTCGAGCACATCTCGGGTGAATACTAATTGCATGATTTAGTGACGCAAAATCTTACATAAAATAAAACTTATATATTCATTTCTAAATCAGTAAATTATATATATAGCCTTTTAAAATTCTTTATTTAACAGAAAGACAAACAGTATTTGAAGACACAACTAGACGAGTCAAAAGAACTCTTGGAGGTGAAAGATAAACATGTTAAGCATCAGGAAGAACAGGTAAGCCTTCAATCCTTTCCTTGCGTATTCATGAACCTAGAAAATCCCATTTCCTCATTATTTTCGGTCTAGCATTTTATGGAAATAGACATCGACAGAATCCTCGTGAATACAGTTTGTAGAGTAATAGAAAAGCTGCATATGATTGCACCTCAACTTGACAGCATGAGTTTACTTGCATTGTTTATTTATTTATTAAATGTTTTTTATCAACGTCTATTTCTACAAATATTTGACTCCAACCTTGTTCGGATACTCAAGTTTTATTTGCAGATTGCAGAACTCACTGAAGTTCTGCAGGTTCAGAAGAAGGCAGAGGAAGAGTCAAAGGCAGAATTACAGTGCTGCAGAGATCGAAATGACGAAATGTCTAACGCCATAGAAAACTTGAACAAACAGATCCAGGTATGCTGCGGTATTTTCTATGCATACCCAACCATCTATTACTTGACTCTATTAATCATTAGCATTGGACCTAGCATTCAAATGATTTAGAAGCTCAAATCTTTACAGGAAAATGCAGATGCCGCAGTCAAACTCCAAGAAGACTTGGCACTGGAAGCAGATCAAAATATTAGGTCGTTGGAGGGAGATATACAAACCCTTAATGAGCAGCTGACCAGTGTTCGGTAAGCATCATTCTGAATATTGGTTAAGGGTTCATTATCCATGTGTATGTGTATGTGAAAGTCGGTACCCAAAATACTGTGTATAAAGAAATTTATTTTTATAAAATTATACCACGTTATTATTGCCAGAAACGAGTGGACAGCAGATAATGAGAGCTATGAGCTAAAGATCCAAAACCTTACAAACACTGCGGCTGAAGTGGAGGCAGAACTGAAGCGGCAAATCTCAGACATTGAGGGCCAGTGCAAGAAAACTGCGTAAGATGTTCAAATTCTATTTGCTGTAGAGTTCAAAATCATTAGTGCACATTTCTACATATGCGCGCGCACACACACAGACACACACACACACATATATATATATATATATATATATATATATATATATATATATATATATATATATATATATATATATATATATATAT
>BOPN01000019.1:959719-978006 GCA_017312705.2 Penaeus japonicus | reverse complement strand
ATGAGAATTAAAAAAAAAAAAGCCAAACACATGATGGCGTTAAAGATACGTAAATAATCATATTTATTTCGTACGATAACAACAATGATAATACTGATGATAAAGATAAAATCAATGATGATGAATAATACCACTACTAGTAATACCACTACTGATAATAATGATAACAATAATATTAATGATGTTGTTAATATAATACTGATGAAAGAATACTGATATATACTGGTAACACTGATAAAAGGATTCAGTATAATAAGGATGATAATAGTAATGATAATACAAATGATAATAATGAAACTAATAATGGTGATAAAATAATGATAATGATAATAACAGTGATAATAATGATGATTATGATAATAACAGTGATAATAATGATGATAATGGTAAAAATAATAGGGATAATAATGTTAATAGTAAAATTGATGATTAAGACAATAACAATACCCATGAGGATAAGGATAATACTTAAAGTAAGGACAGTCATAATGAAATGGATATCCAAAGCGATTACAAATGTAGTAATGATAATGATAAGAGCAAGAAGAATCACAAGGATAATGTCAACAAGAAGTGATAATGATAATACATTTGCAATATGTACACACACACACACAAACACACACACACGCGCACACACAAACACACACACACGCGCGCGCACACACACACACACACACACACACACAGATATATATATATATATATATATATATATATATATATATATATATATATATATATATATATATATATATGCATACATATACATACATACACACATACAGTGTACCTATAGATAGTGGTAATGTAGAGTGGAATTTCTTTATATAGCTCTACAGTTTTTTGTTGCATGTCATTGATCATTAACCTCTCATTGCTACTCAAGATTGTATTATCTTTTTCAGAAACGAAAAAAACACCTTAAATAAGGGTTGGGAGGAACAACAAGCACTCGTAAAATCTCAGAAAGTTCAACTCAAGGAACACGAAAAAGAGGTGATATCTATTGCTAACGTTTACTTAGTCGATATGATATTTTGCTAGCATAATCATCCTTATCACTAGTAGAAAATATTTAGAACAAGATCAAAATCATAATGTTATACATTGTAATACCCCAAAAAAATCACTACAACTAATCAGTATATTCTTTTCAGCTGAAGTCCAAGAATAAAGCCTTAAATCAAGAAATCAAGAAGAGGGAGAAGACAGAGGCAGCGATTGCAGCACTGGAGAAGAAGTTGCAGAGCATTGAGACCGAACGAAACACGCTTCAGTCGGAGCTTCGTGAGACACTGTGCGCCCAGGAAGTAGCGTTGAAACTACAAGAGGAGAAACAGAAGGCGCTGGAGGAAGAACTTCAAAATAAAGTCACAGAGATCAACGGTCTTCAGGACTTGGTTCGCACACACGAAGCGAACCTGCAAGAGACGCAGCAGAAGGTGGTCGACCTACAGGAAGCTCTCGATGCTGCTCTCAGTAACTTGAATATCAAGCGAGACACGGTCGACGCAAAGGACATTGAGTTAGATAAGCTCAAGTGCCAGTCTGATGAGGCTAAAATGAACCTGGCTAATCAACTTCAGGAAAAAGAAGAACAGCTCGCAACGTCCTCCAATATATGTGAGCGGTTGCAAAGCGATGTTGCAAGTTTAAAACGGTGCATGGAAGAACAACGCTCCAACCACATGGTGTGTGATTCTTTTTTTTAATTGCTAGAACTACAAACCAATGTTATAAGAATTGATGTGTAGCATAATATTTATATATCTCCTGTTGATGTCAGAAGCAATAATATCATAAACATACTGTTTCAGGCGGAAGTTCAAGCATTAGAAGAATCAGTAGACGAGGCAAAAAAGAGTCTCAAGCGAGTCAAACAAGAAATGATAAAGGTCAACAAGGAGAAGGAGGATGTCATGCAGGAGGCTGACACCAAAGTAAAGGTATGTTCTTGTAGGCTTTGGGTCTAGTGTACTAGAAAAGTCATATTCTAAATAAATCAACGAAGGGAAGAACACTGTGTCAAAGGCCCTTTCGCTATATTGCTTCTCCAATGTATGCCCTGAAGAAGCAATGGCGCGAAAAGGCCTTCGGCGTATTCTTGTGTCTGTTCGTCTCTTCGATGTTTTATTTACAATATGTTCAGCATGAATCATACTCATAAATAAGTCAAAAACATGAACCACATTTCCCAATACAAAAGAAACTGTTACTGTAAACTTTCATAATTGTTAATGAAGTGTATGATCGTGTGGTATTCAGTATAAGTTCGATGTGTCGTAAGGGACCCGTCAGTAAGGGTTCATGTTTTGTTGAATACAAAAATATTTTTATAACTGGGTAGAGTACTGGCGTTGCCCTAGCTCTGACTACTTATGATTGCATTTTTTACACATATTACAATTTATCTTATTTACAGGATATGCTTGGTATCATTGAGCGATATAGATCTGACAACGAGGTCAATATGAAGAAGATAACGGCAGAATTACTAGAAACCCAACAGAAACTCGCAATGAAGGAGGCAGATATTGCAAATGTGGCATCAGCAAACGTACGATTTTTAAACAATATTGCTTGATGTTGAGATGTTAAATTTAGATTTCAATCGTTTTTGCCGACTTTTACAAAATGTTATTTCTAACAGACGAAACTTCTCGTGGAAGCTGTTGCTGGAACGAAGACAAATGCCAAACCAAAGACCACCACCGTTTATACAGTATGTGTATCTTTTAGATTGTTAAAGGTCATTTAAGAATTTCCTTATATTTCAGTGAAAAAATACATTGTCATATTTTGAATGTCTCCAGAATATGAAGCTTCTTTTTCTCCTAAGATTCTAGAATGAGTTGAAAGAGGTATAGTAGGTGTAGATGTCCAAACAAGCTGCAGAAAGACGGCTTTGTCAAAGCCTCTCATTTTCTTTATATCTTTTATTCTTTTATTTCTTTTTCTTTTCTCTCTCTCTCTTTCTCTCTCTCTCTCTCTCTCTGTGTCTTCGGTTTATCTGTCTATTCTCTTTCTCTCTCTCTCTCTCTCTCTCTCTCTCTCTCTCTCTCCCTCTCTCTCTCCCTCTCCCTCTCTTTCTCTCTCTCTCTCTCTCTCTCTCTCTCTTTCTCTCTTTTTTTCTCTCTTTCTCTTTCTCTCTCTTTCTCTCTTTCTCTCTCTTCCTCTCTTTCTCTCTCTCTCTCTCTCTCTCTCTCTCTCTCTCTCTCTCTCTCTCTCTCTCTCTCTCTCTCTCGGCCTTTCTAGGAAGAGTTGCCACTGGATACCGATGAGGAGCTAAAAACTCCGAGTCCTCGACAATACCTCAGCCGCCGTCGCCCTCCCTTTGGACTTTACAGAAATACTCCCACAGCGAAAGCATTGCCAGTAACCAGATGTTTGGGAGACATGCCGCACCAGGTAGGAGCGAATTATACATAGTCATGTTCTATCATTTCATACATGGATTTTGACCATGATTATGAATTTTATTTGCTTTTTATATGTAAAGGATGAAAAAAAATAGTTATTTCTTTTAACACTGCTGACTATAACCGAATATGAACGATCTTAATTACGCTCTTCCAGGAGGATCGGACTCAGCTAAGTATTCTGAAGGCAGGTCCAAGGCGCATCCTCGTACCGCCCACAGAGCAGAAGCGAGTCGTCTTCAAGTCTCCAGTGTCTAAGATTTGCGCCAACGACGGGGACTCTAGCTCTGACGCCAATGCTTATGAGGTGGGATCAATGGCTGGAAGCTCTAGTTTTAACTTCTCGTGACTTTGTGAACTCTTACTTGTTTTTCTTCTTTTGTTTCCTCTTCTTTTCTGTAATATTGGATATCCACAAAACAAAGCAGTTGGAAATATTTTTTTGAAACTGTGTTTACTAGCTTTGATGAAATATAGTTTGTGCTGTCATAATTTTATGGGTGTTAATCACAGCATATATAGAGTGGCATCACCCCAGTTTATTGTGTGTTCGTGTGTGTGGGGGGGGGGGTAACAATTTTTAGGAGCTAAAGGTAAATCATGTATGGGTAATGCTGGGTCTCTGATGTGCCCCAGGAAAAATTGATTTAAGGGTATATGGGGTATCACATCCTGTCAACAGAATCACTTGTGGGATGCTGGGAAAGGTATAAAATAGGGCATTGATGGCATAGATATACCACTTGACGAGCAATTAATCACCATATATGCCTATGCATATCTATATATTTTTTTTTTTTTGCTTGTGATGTTCACTTTATCTTCTCTACCTATTTACGGTATATTTGCTTTACTTCTTATCTTCCATGCGACATCAGCTCGAAGATTCCTTTGACGAGATAGTTAATCCAAGAAAGCGCAAAACAGGCTACATACCTAGTGCAAACGTGGCACCAACGACGTCTGCCAAGTCCTCACTTAGCATGGTAGCCAACGTAAGCAGTGACCGTTCTCCTTTGTGCGATGTTCAAACCAAGAATGACCAGCAGCAAAATGAAGAAAGTGGAAAGCGATTAAGCAAGAAGGTGTGTTGTTTGTGTTTTGTTTTGCTTCGATCCCATGCATCGTTATTCAAGTACAGGTTAAAGGTTAATCAATTTTATGAACTGCATAGAGTTCAATCGATGATTTCAGTAATTGTTCAGTTAAGGGCACATTCCACATTTTCCTTTTAATGTTATTTTATTACCAGCTCTTATTTATCCACATTTTTCATTACAAAGAAATTCATAATTTTCTCCAAAAATCATCAGGTACTGATTTCGCCTCTTTCTAGAACATAAGATTTGTTAGCTTTTATAAGATTTGAAAAAAGTATCAAATACAGCAGAAAAACCGGAGAATTTCCATATAATTTACTAACGCGAAATATTTTTCTTCTTGTAGGTTAAGTCGCACAAGATGAAGTATGGTATAAAGACATACAGTGCAATTAGCCCCAAGAACAAGCACAACACAGAGAATCAAGAACCAAAACAGACAGGCGAGGGTGACTGGATCAACTGAATGAAGATCCGACAACAGAAGTTACAAGTTACAGTATTTGTTACAAGTAAAATAAGTGATTCTTTCATTAACAGAAGCATTTGTTTCGAGTAAGATATGATTATTTCATGGATATATGTTTATGTAGAATTTACATAGAGGGTCGATTTTTTTTTCAAGGTAATGTTTAGGATGAGATATGCTCCAATGTTTAACTAAGCATTTGTTTATTTTTATAGTGATTCGATTCCTGCAATCAAAGTGTTAAATATATTATGATTTCTTGTTAGGTTAATAATTATATATCGGCAGAGTGCAAATTATATATAAATAATCTTTGATTTACACATGGACAATTAAATCTTAAGATTTCAAATGTTTCATTCATTTGGTTTCACTTAACTATGAGTACTATAGGCTTAATACTTATCCAGAGGAGATAAGGAAGGAGTCTTTTATAGATTTATTACCATACATTTATGTCTACCAAGTTTTTTTTTTCTCATTTTATAGTTTAGTGTATTACTAGTAATGAAAGTAGACGGATAGCTAACAAATAAAGGGAGAAGGCAGACACTTTGCTGACAAAGAACAGTCATATTATGTTGTGTGACTAAGTATTCTATACTTTTGTTATATTTGAAATTTATTTAGGATGTTCATAAAATAAATATAAAGGTTAATGATTGTTTTGGTTGCTCCCTATTTAAAGCTGTACGTGCTTACGTACACCTATGTGTTTGTTTGTTTTTGTTAGATAGCATATAACAAGTCCAAGAAAGTATTTCTATTCTTTTTTCTTTTGGTAGATAGGTCATCAAGAATTAACGTTTCTTAAAAGTCAAGGATTGCTAAATATTAACTCTAGCAGTGTCAGTGACGACAGTGTCATTAATTAAAAAGCTCCATGGAAAGACAATCCAATGATAGTGAATATTAATACTCCAAGGTTGACTTGCGCCGTACTTGGCAACGATTACTCACAGCTCCTTTTAGCCCAGTGATGATGGGCTGCCTTAGGCCTTGGTGAGCTGCATTCAGCGGACGCAATTTTTGTCGCAGGCCTTGTGTCAGGTGCCTTCACCTACTACTTGCCTTACACCTGGACGGTTATATAGCCCTTTACTTTTATTTATTCCTTCGTTTCCTTACGTAGTTCAGTTGTTATATATGGCTATTGTAGCTGCATATAAATAAGTCGTTTTAGCGACATTATGCTTTCCTTTTTTAAAGTATAGATTCAGTTGAAAGGCATGTACCTTTAAACTGAGTATTTTTTAAAGATTATTTTTGATTTATGCAATGAGGGAATTAGGGTTTTGTTACTTTTTTGGAATTTTGTTATGGACAATTAAATGTGTACCTTCTACACAAATGTATTTAAAGAAAAATAATTGTATAATAAAAGAATGGATACAATTTCCGACGAGGGCTGCAACAGATTGAGGCCAGTAGTAGGCCTACTCCAGCAGCAGTTTGAAATTGGCTGAATGAGAACGTGTGTAGGTGTGTTTATATATATACACATATATATATATATATATATATATATATATATATATATATATATATATATATATATACACATGTGTATATATATTCATATGTATATATATTTATTTTTTTGTTTATATTCATATACTTATACATATACATAGTACATAGATGCAAACACGTTCTGAATTAGCGGAATCAGTGTCAAACTCGTTGTCGGAGATGTGTTCCTTCGTCTCCGCGGTACAAATAACTCGTCAATGTCTTCGCTAGATGACAGATCAAAGAAATGTGGACGTGGGCGTGAAGACCACTGGGTCAAATTCGGGACATCGCTGCTGTTTTTCCGTCGACGAGTCCATGTTGTGCAAGTTGTGCCTTCGTCTCCTTTGCAGAAATAACTCAAAGGCAATATCCTCGTCTGAGGAGAGATCAAAGAAATGTTTACGTGGAGGAGGGCGGGGGCGTTGAGGCTATTGGGCGGTGAAGACACATCACCAGTAGTCTTGGGTGAGGGGCGTCCACGTTTTCTTTGACAAAGGCGGTGGATATGTAGTGAGAAAGTTTAGGAAGAGATAGTCTGGGAAAGGACAAAATCTGAAGTGATTCAAAAATGCCGTAAATCATCTTATATATACACTTATAACCCCGATTCATGGGAAGTTAAATGCAATTCAGTAAACTTCAGGTGAGGTTTTGCTGCAAAAACTATCAATTTCACAAAAATATAAATCATTCACATGATTAGGGCAATTACAAATACTAACAATTTTCACTATAATCCAAAATCTGCCCCGCTAATGACATAATAACATACAGATGAGAATTAACCCTTAGAATATTTTTTCATTTGAAAGTCATCATAGTTGGAGCCTGCCGTGACAGACAGTAAGAAATACCTAATTTCATAATAATAGCAAACAGGCCATCCACCAACCAAATCGAGCAATTTCGCTGGTCAGGATGGTGGCAAGGGTTTCAGAGGTTTCAATTTAGAAAATCTTACTCTAATTCAATCTGTTCAAAATATTTTTAATTCTAAAATTACTTCAGTGCTTTATATTTCCTTTTATATGCTTTATAAATATCGATATAATGTGGCTTCATATAAATTAGTTAACTATTTGCTACAGATTATTGACGGTAACGCTTCAAAAGAATCCTTATTACAGGCTTAAAAGCTCTAATGTGCCGAAGGCAAAGAGGTAAGTGTTCAAGTGTCATTGCCTATATCACCAGATTATTGTTTTTGCTGTCTGCATTACGTTTCCTTACATATATATTAATGGCCAAATGTCCAGTTCTTTCACCCACGATTCCTGTCGTAAAAGAGGTGGCATCCCAGCGGTAAAGTCGGCGAAACAAATCTCTCTGAACTAGAGGTTACAGAAAGTAGGTGTTACTATATTGGAAGAAAGAAGAAACGAGGCGACATGATTATGCTGTGAAAGAATGTTACAGGAACAGTTAAAGTAGGGTATTTTTATAATGTTGGACACAAGAAAAACGAGAGGTTATAATAAAGCGTTAAAAGGGTGATATGGATGTCTTAAAAAAAATCTCTTCCGAACAGAACTATTGAACAATGGAACAAGCACCCTAGTAGCGTCATCTGTGCTAGAAACATGTATCACTTTGAAAAGTTGTATAATCTAAAATTAGCAGACGGTATCCCTGAGCTCATCTCTCTTCTGTATTGAAATGCTTAGACAAGAGAAGTAAATGCTGAGAATCATTATTACCTAAGGCCCTTACAAATAATATTTTTGAATATGTTCTTTCTGTTTATTGTATGGTTCCCTTCTTCAGGCCCCTGTTTCAGCTGCAACAGTGTATTGTACAATCCACACTAATAAAAAAATTGGGGGCCCTTTACTTGAGGCCTCACATGAATACTTACTATTCTCAATGGTCAAGGTTGATATCTCCAAACCTGGAATGGAACTCTTAGATGTTATACCCTTTTAAGAGGTACAAGAAATGTACATTGTAGCTTAAAAAAAATACCATTTGGAACAAACAAAAGGATAGAGAATAAGCGGAACCAAGTAACATGATAACCAATTCAAAATATAAATTTCCACTGCCTGCATTAGACCAAGGTTTCTCAACCTTTTTAATCTTATGTACCCCTTGAAGTTTTCAAGTGTTGGTCACATAACCTAAATCCATAATGCAGTACCAAGAAGCTTAAAAAGAAATGCATGAATTATCATTTTGGTTTATGAAGTATAATGTTAGCTCTAAATTAATTTATATCGTTCTATTAATTCCTGCATACAAATTTATAAATTCTTCTTATACTAATTTCCCTGGCATTACAAAAATCCCAGTTTCATTGTGCTGTCACCTAATGAAGGATATATACATCTAGTGGTCTAGTCTAGCCTAATACATGTAGACCACTTACCTACATATAGGTTTACACATTCAAAACCAAAGTATTTTGAGAAACCAGTCACATACCCTCAGAATTCCTCTCCCGTACTCCAGAGGGTATGCGTACACCAGTTTGAGAACCCATGCGTTGGACAGAGAAAGACACATGAAAATATGAAAGATTGTCTTGAGTTGAGTTGATAGTTGCATATACTCACACGTTGATTCAAGGATATTTTCTTCACTATAAGTGAAAATTTAATTAAAATTTAAACCAAATATGTTGGATTCTGGAAAATGGCATAATTTCAAATTAATTACAAATATTCTATATATCACATTTATATGTATACACACACACACGACTGTTTCTGGGTCTTTTCTGCTAGATTATTCAACGAAACTTCAAAGACTACTGTTATGAAATATGAAAATGGTCTGCCTCAATAACACATTTACCATGTAACCAGAAACGCCTGCAGGGAATAATGAAAGTAGGAAGCATGTTTTACTCCCACTATTTTGGTCATTTCTGATAGTTTTGAAAACATGTTTGTATCTAGCTAAGATACTGATTAGTAATAATAGACTACATAACTATTATAAAATTAAAAAGTGTCTACATCCTTTAAAAATCATGCAGTTGCCACTGTCTTGGATACAGGTATATGAATAAAACATTATGGTGTTGAGATTGATGGTTGGACATGAAATTTCTTACTGGTGTCAGTGTGATTGGCTTGGGGTAGGATTTTTCTATCTAGTGAAGCTCATAACAAAACATTTCATATACCATACTACTGAGAACAATACAACCTAAAATTTGATCAAACAAACAGGATACATTAGTAACAGAGTTACTTCTGTGACACAGATTTATTTTGCCTTACAATAGACCAGTACCACTAACATCTCATATAATAAAAATATTTGAAAGGATAGTGAGGAAAAAAATTGTTGTTTTTAGAAAAAGAAAACAAGATAAACCCCGGGCAACATGGATTCAGAAGTGGTAGATCTTGTTTATCACAGATCCTGACACACTTCGAACACATACTTAGGGACCTAACTGAAAATAGAGAAGTTGATGTAATATATCTAGACTTTGTAAACAAAGTAGATCACGGCATTCTGCTACAAAAGATTAAAGACCTTGGAATCGGTGGGAAAGTTGGAAGATGGATTTACAACTTCCTAATAAATCATAAACAAAAAGTACAAATTAATGGGCTTTACTCAAATGAAACAATTATTATGAGTGGGGTGCCACAAGGGTCCATTCTTGGGCCCTTGTTATTCCTTATTATGATTGGTGACATTGATAATGGTGTGAAACACTCAAGAGTAACATCATTTGCAGATGATACAAGAATAAGTACACCCATAGATATACAAGATAATGAAAACAAACTTAACAAGAATCTACATACCATCTGTAAGTGGGCATATGATAATAATATGAAATTCAATGCAGATAAATTTGAAATCATAAGATATAGTCCAACTGAAAATTTAAGAGCAAGATCATATTTTGTTGAAGATGTGAAGATTGAGGAGAAAAAAAGTAGTAAACGATTTCAGTCACCATATAGAGCAGATTGTCAACAAAGGAAAAGTTATGAGTGGATGGGTAATGAGGACTTTTAACACAAGAGACCCAGAACACCTTTTACCACTATGGAAAACATTAGTGACCACTAGATTAGAATACCAGTGCCAAGTATGGAGCCCAAATCTTATAAAAGATATAATGTTGATAGAACAAGTCCAAAGAATCTTTACATGTAAGTTAGATAATATGATGGGTCTAAACTATTGGGAAAGACTAAAAAAACTAAGACTGTACTCACTACAAAGGCAGGGAAAGAGATACTTCATTATATATGTGTGGGAAATTATTGAAAACTTAACACCAAATCCAAGACCTGTTGAAGGAGGGGGAGTTCAGGTAAGACATTCCCTCAGGCAGGGAAGAACATGCTATTGCACTGGGATAAGTGCACAAACATGCCTGTTAAGAAAAATGCAAAAACAAAGTTTCCTAATAAACGGACCTAAATTGTTTAATAGCATACCAAAGGATATAAGGAACTTAAATCAGTGTAGTGTAGAAGTGTTTAAAAGAAAACTAGAGAAATGGCTACACTCAGTATCAGATGAACCACCAACATGTGGTAGTGAAAGAACGAGGGCTGAATCAAATTCCATCCCTCATTAAATTCAGTTGCTTGCAACTGACAAAAAACAGGCGGTCCCCCAGGATGGCCCTCACATGAGCTAATAACAAGGCTCAAGCTGTAACTACCACCAAGTAACCAAGTAATAGATCCAAATCTCTGCGACAAACCATTGGAACTGTCAGACAAGTGTAGTTTGGTCAGCACTACAGCATGTACTATTGTACCATCAATAATACTGATTCTGAAGTAATCACTAAATGAGGGCTTTGCCATGTGTTCGAAGGTTGGTTTAGCTGAGTTGAATTAACAGTCATATCTTAGATGCTGGTCAGAACAGGTACTGTTACACATTCTTCATGAATAATAGTAAATACAGAATCACTGCTGGAGGCTACACCATTCCCACAAAAGAACTAAACAGATTAGGGATGAAGCTACAAAATGCATATTCTTACATTCCATAATTAAGTATTGAAATTAGCTGATAATAAAAGGCCACAAAATTTTCTTTAAAAATATATATTTCCAAAAGTCATCAACAACAAAGATCAGCCTCATCACTATCAGGCGGTGAACGTTCAATCTGTCTCAACCGAATTTTGTCTCCATCACTCACTGCTTCCATTCCCAGCTCTCGTAATCCACTATTTTCTGCAACACCTTCAAATCTCAGAGCTTGTATAACTCTCTGGTTTTCTTGATTTCCTTCCAGTAAGTTGCGCAAGGCGAAGATTGAGGCTTCTTTGATAAGTGGATTCCTTGCATCAAACTGTGTGGACTCCAACAGCAGCAGCAAGCCCTCTATTTCACGAACCTAAAGAGGAGCATATAATTAATTTATGGCCATTAATTATCACCTTATTCTAGACACTTACGAGGTGCTGATGTCAGATGATGATTACGTCCTACTTGAACTTTACAAACTAGTGCTAGTATATTAGGAACAGATAGCATTAAATATTACATTAGATTATCATTTTGCTTTTCCAATATCTAACAAGCAGTAAGTTTTACATGAAGATGTAATACTTAAAATAACCAAGGAATTTCAGTGATAACTAATCCACTTTATCTGCATTCACCCTAAGAACTTTGTATACATAGAAGAAGGTAAACAAACACAAAATTCTGCATTACCAAAATGATAAAAAATAGCAGGGAAAATTACCATTACCCTCTTTTGCCTTGGGTAATAGTCACACCTAACAACCACAATTGCTGCATACTGGCCTTTTAAGGTTAACAGCAGAATTTTTTTTTAAATCATAGATCCCAATAACTTACCTGGTCTTGATTAGCTTTGTGTCTATAAGCAAGACTAGCAATCAATCTTATGAGATCACACTTAAAGCCAAAAGCTGGATGAGATGCAGCACTCTCCATTGTCTCCTTATCATCCAAATCTGCCATCTGGTCTATTGGTGTGAAGGCATTGCCTCCAACTTTCCCAATATCACTCATACACCTCAGTAAATCTGTTGAAATTGTTAAAGGGTTATGATGAGTAAAAGGGTTATGATGAGTAAACTTATATACTACAATATACATAATTATATTTATTATTATTGTTTTTTTCTATCCTCTTACTTTCTGAGTAAAAAAGTCTTCCAATCAAGATGAAAATAAATTGTAGGAAGAATACATTATCCAACTGGAAACCACTACTACTCATTAACCCACTGCGGACGGGGATAGATTTCATCACCAGTACTTTTGAGCAAGGTCAATGGATGGGTGCCATCTATATTTTAGATTTTAAGTCAAACACATTTTGGTGTATATTACAGCAATTATAGTAATTGTGATTGCAGTTGTCAATATCACTCACTAAATAGAGTCAATAATCACAGTACAAAAATGAAACAAAGCAATGCACTCTCCTCCAACATTAATTGACATGACAACTATCGTCATGTACTTCTCGATACCGCCGTCAGGCAAAAAACTTAAACATCATGTCATGACACCCGTCTACAATGGGTTAATAATTTTTCAAGTACAAAATATTTTGCTATAAAACAAGGCTAAGACCATGAGATACTTTAAAGTACAAAAATTGCAACACATGGAGATTTACACACATTTTACCCATTCATAAAGCAGCACAAAACACCCAGTTAAGTATTCTAGTCTTAGGATACTGAAGACAATATCTCCCAACTGGCTTTAAGAGTCAATAAGAGCCTCCATTAGAAAATATGAAATATCCTTTACAAAAGCAAGATCCACTTACAAACACTAGAGATGAGAAGACTGGTATCTTGCTGCAGTAACGATCTCCAAGTGTCAGATGAAGCAGCTGAACATGCAAAATTTACAAGTCTTGCCAGAATCTGAGGATAGCAAGAAATACCATATTGCAGAATTGTTAATAACTTCATATTTTCATCCTTACCTTTTCTTTGTGCTTCTGTATGTGGATAGTTTGTTATTACCACTAATTTCAAAATTACAGGTATCTTTGGTGTAATAATAATATCAGTATCATAATATCATATTCATTATCCTATTCAAAATGGTTATCATTAATATTTATTAATCTACAGTTTAATCTTTCAATTTTAATAAATTTTAATAACAATTTCCAGATTTCCTTTAATTTCATCTAATATTATGTGTTAAATCATGAATATAAATTAAAGGGCCATTTCTAATAGTTTTAATTTATAGAAAAACTTTAAAACAATCAACAGTAGCCTTATTTAGTATCTAAAGGTATACATGTGGAGGAACCTTCAGCTTTGAATTTTTCTTATGTGTAAAATAGAGATAGTAGTGATATCTGTTTGTAAACAACTGATATATCTCACGGTATATAATACATTATGAAGAATTTATCTCATCTAATCTTAATTGCTATAATATTAAAACAGGCTCAACAAAAGAAGAGAAATAATATATTTTAGTTCACATTAATCATCTAAATTATAATGAATACCAGTTACTTTTTTCTTTTTCTTTTTTTTTTTTTTGTCAATTAGTAGACAAGCCAATTTAATGAAAAATATACTGCTCTGATCATACACCAGAAACGAAACTGTTGCTTTATATGTACTTCTAAAAATAATTTATATTAAAACCTAACCATCTTTTATATTCAGTTTATAACGTATACATTTAGCAGTTTATATCAAAATTTAATCACTTTATAAATTCAACCCAGTAATCAGTTTGAAAAGCAATATATTTGGGTAAACCTTAAATAAACAAAGAGCAGCACAATAAAAAAAATTGCTACACTAAAATGCATCTCACTCACCTGAGAATCCTCTTGGTCAAGATGTCCAATATGGGTGCATAGGATTTTATCTGCATCATTCTGAAATCATGCAACATTCAAAATCAGTTTCATTTCTTATTCAAAGCCATTATGATTTGGATCATGAAAATAAAGCTCCCAAATCATGATCTAATGATGAAATGTCAATTCTATAGACATTTCTGATAGATTAATTGCAGTGAATATGAAACAAAAAAAATCAGGCTACTAAAGTTTAGGGAAGACCAGGAAAGCTGAAACATATTAAGTTGGTTACGGAGTGCTTAGCTAATCAATTATTGAGTTTATGATATCACTGTTAATAAATTGCAGTTTGGTAAGAAAGAGATAACTGTATAGTTTTCATGCCAGCAGAAAACGTCTTTAAACAGGTTGTTCTTTTCATTTTTTATACCGCTAACATTTCAGCCAATCCTTCAAAGCTAAATATTATGTACTTAGTCAACAGCTACGCCAGTTTTTCATATCTGGATATTGTCTATATCATCATCAATTTTGCTAAATATTGGTGACTTTGATTTACACACAATTAGGACATAACCTAAAACTTTTTGAAAGTTCTTAGACTGATGATTTGGGGATAGCAAAAATATGAGGGAATATCAGAAAATGTTTCAACAAATTTGCTGTGGACTTGCTTGCATAATATCCTATGTAAACACGTGGAAATAATAGCTCAGTTGTCAATACTAATAAGATTAAATGTCTTAAACTTTCTGTGAGTTCTATCATGGCCACAGACTTTGTGTTTACAATATCAGCAGCAAAATTCTATCTATACTGATAATTTGTCAGTAGTTATGCTGGTTTGGATTTAATAGTGAAATGGGTTAAGATATATTTTTTGCTTAATGGACATGAAGGTATTTCAGGGAAAATGCAATTACAGACCTAAATAAAATAAAAAATTGATTGGCCTGTAATTTTTATGCAAATCTGGTATGTTTTGTAGATTTTGGTTGGGACCATAAGCCATACTACTTTACAGATAATATTTTCAGTTAACTCTTTCACTGTTTCTCTGAAAAGGTTTCCTTGTCTGAACTATTTTCAAATTGGTATTCTGTTGTGAAATATAGATTGTCTATGAACAACAGGTGAAAGACAGGCCTCGCAGAATAACTTGATTCTGTTATTATTGTATTCTAGAATTGTGTAAGCTATCACTGCCAATGGGTGCTTTTATGAACACAGGCTCTTCAGAATAAATTCTTACCCAATGTTACAGTTCAGTGAATGAAACTGACACCCGACCATATTTTCTTAAATTTCATATATTGTCTGACTGCTTCAACTTGCCTCATAAATGGTGCGAGTTGGAATGTGAAAGGTTAAATTTTACTTTCTCTCAGTGAGACTACATGATCTGTATAACAGGATAAATCTCTTATAAAGTGCCATCAAATTTATAGCCAAATTCTCCCCAGTTCCCCCACTACATAGATATTATAGAAAAAGAGATCTTTCAAATGAAATAACTTTAAAAAAACATACCTTGAAGAGGTTGACAAGGAACTCAATTGTAGCACTTGAAACAGAGTCAGATTTTGACTGTGTAGATCCAGAAACCACAGCAGCTAGCACATCAAGACATAACAACCGTTGTTTGCTTGTAAGGGATGGCCACGAATTTTCAACAACTCCCTTATAACACAACAATAGTTCCAAGCAGAACAACACAAAGCAGGAAAACTGGCTTTCCTGCATATACAGTGTCAGGAGATCCCCTACAACAGAGTGAACTTTTTCATCCCTAAAATGGAAAAAGAAAGATGAAATAAATGATCTGATGTCAAAATGCATCTATCCAATATTGGTTTACCTTAATTTTGAATATATCATATTCCCTATTTTTTCCCTTTTAACTTATACCATAATACAAATAAACAAAGTATTATCTCACCTGCTAAACTCATTTATCAATTCTGTCTCTAAGAGACAATTATGTAGTATCATACATGCCATCTGTGACACTTTCCAGTCTTCATAAGTAAGCAGATGCCTGGGGAAAAACAATTAATTTATGAATATTAAAAAAAAATGGTGAACCCCATGTTCTTTCATACTTTTGCCAAGCCTGAACTTCATATCAATAAACTGTACCAATGCACTAATTGATATTCTTATTAGTGCCAAAGTAAATAAAGTCAAGAAAACCATTAAGGGGTGTGCTAAAACAGATGGGGAATTTGGAGGTAGGAATGTTGAAGTGGAAGAAATGGAGCATTGTATATCTGGTAAGACAGCAAAAATATTTCCATCCATATAACTTCATTTGCCTGACAGAGTGACAACAAATAATAAAATAAAATTGTCATAATGGTATAAACATTCTTGATGTCCACTGGTTTCCCAAAGTAAAATAGCAAATGAACCTTTTTTTTTCTCTCTTCTTTTTTTTCTTTATCCCTTGTATATTTTTCAATCACATTAACCCTCTCTGGACGGGTGGTACACTACGGTACCGCTCATTCAAGGGCCCGTTTGCCGGGTGGCACCATATGGTGCCAGTCATTTAATTGATTTAGGCCTAAGCGTTCGAGAGCCCCGGCATTGTAACACGCAAGGCTGGAATGCCCCAGTCGTGAGTGGGTTAAGAAGTAAAAATAATCAATTAACCATTACAAATCCTACCTTAGGAGTGGATGTACATGTTGCCAGAGCAGCTTCCTGGTTGTGGGGTTTGCTGCTACCATGTTGCCGAGGCAAAAGACACATGCAGAAGCTAAGGTGGAATGGGCCTTCTGCCACTCGCTTCTGTCATCCTCGTCATCTTTGTCTCCTAATGAATGACTTTGGTCCTTTGCATCATCACTGTTATCTCCTACTGCTAGTTCTGAATCATCTGGATTCTTGATATCACTCTTGGATTCCCCTTCCTCTCTACATTGGAATGTCCAGCAAGTTGAGGCTAATACTGGTTTCAAAAGGTCTTCTGTTTCAGCAACCTAGCAGGGTGGAACATTGAATATTCTTTTGTATTGAATGGCATGACTTATGTCATATATACATATATATATATATATATATATATATATATATATATATATATATATATATATATATATATATATATCTGCCATTTCCCAGTAAAACTAATTTCCCCATAGTCTTCATATATTGAAATCCTACCCAAATATGTTTAAACTGCAGGATAAAATTTTCAAGTGATGAAGAGTTTGAACTTTTTTCATTTAGATTCTTTACATGTTCCTGGGGCTTTTTCATAGGGGAAGTAATGAGCTGTGCAAAATGAAGCTTGCACAAGTATGTGCATGTATATGCATGTGCATGTACATGTGCAAAATATTGATGTCAGACTATAATAACAAGTTGTTACCAGTAACTGGGTTCGAGGGCAATACGCAAAGCTGTTCCGCAGACAGCAAAGAGCTGCCGACACTGTTGCAAGACTCTCCACAGATGGTTTTACAGTGAGATCTTTTGTCCATTTTTGTACTTCTCCCTTGATAATTCCACAAACACTCCAAATCACTGAAGAATCTAGCTCCGACCTGTTAAAGAAAGTGTACTTTAGCAATATAGATATTCAAATAATTTGGTGTCGTATAAAAGACTTATCTGACTCTAGGACTACCACCCTTTCTGCAAGGCCTAGGGGTTGCTATCTGGGGAACTAAGGGACCCAAATCTAAAGCATTCTTTGCCCAGCTTCAGCTATTTTTTTTAGCAAACAATAAAGATCTATAGTCTATGATCTTTTCTTATAAGTTTGCTAATCATTGTTCCCCAGTTGTAACATTATTTTAAAAATTTTGAAGCCAGCCTATATGCACTAAGCTTGGTGGAATGGGCTTTTAATGTAACCTACAGCAAGAGGCTGGGTGGGCAGAGGAAGCTCAATCACGAAATTCAGCAACATATATACAAATATAAAGTAAGGCAAATCAGAAATTTAAATTGTTTGACAGAATAGTGGAGAAACAGACACAAATTTAGATAAAGTGGACCAGATGCAAAAACAGC
>BOPN01000019.1:927219-929719 GCA_017312705.2 Penaeus japonicus | reverse complement strand
GAAGAGGGAAGAGGGAAGAGGGAAGAGGGAAGAGGGAAGAGGGAAGAGGGAAGAGGGAAGAGGGAAGAGGGAAGAGGGAGGAAGGAGGAAGGAGGAGGTAGAAGGTAGAAGGTAGAAGTTAGGAGGTAGGTAGGTAGGTAGGTAGGTAGGTAGGATGGAGGAGGTAGGAGGGAGGAGGGAGGAGGGAGGAGGGAGGAGGGAGGAGGTAGAAGGTAGAAGGTAGAAGGTAGAAGGTAGAAGGTAGGTAGGTAGGTAGGTAGGTAGGTAGGTAGGTAGAGGAGGGAGGAGGGAGGAGGGAGGAGGGAGGAGGTAGAAGGTAGAAGGTAGAAGGTAGAAGGTAGAAGGTAGAAGGTAGGTAGGTAGGTAGGTAGGTAGGTAGGTAGGTAGGTAGGTAGGTAGGTAGGTAGGTAGGTAGGTAGGTAGGTAGGTAGGTAGAGGAGGGAGGAGGGAGGAGGTAGAAGGTAGGTAGAGGAGGGAGGAGGGAGGAGGGAGGAGGGAGGAGGGAAGAGGGAGGAAGGAGGAGGTAGAAGGTAGAAGGGGGGGGAAGGTAGCGGGGCGAGAAGGTAGAAGGTAGAAGGTAGGTAGGTAGGTAGGTAGGTAGGTAGGTAGGTAGAGGAGGGAGGAGGTAGAAGGTAGAAGGTAGGTAGAGGAGGGAGGAGGGAGGAGGTAGAAGGTAGAAGGTAGAAGGTAGAAGGTAGAAGGTAGAAGGTAGAAGGTAGGTAGGTAGGTAGGTAGGTAGGTAGGTAGGTAGGTAGGTAGGTAGGTAGGTAGAGGAGGGAGGAGGGAGGAGGTAGAAGGTAGAAGGTAGGTAGAGGAGGGAGGAGGGAGGAGGGAGGAGGGAGGAGGGAGGAGGGAGGAGGGAGGAGGGAGGAGGGAGGAGGTAGAAGGTAGAAGGTAGAAGGTAGAAGGTAGAAGGTAGAAGGTAGGTAGGTAGGTAGGTAGGTAGGTAGGTAGGTAGGTAGGTAGGTAGGTAGGTAGGTAGGTAGGTAGGTAGGTAGGTAGGTAGTGGAGGGAGGAGGGAGGAGGTAGAAGGTAGGTAGAGGAGGGAGGAGGGAGGAGGGAGGAGGGAGGAGGGAGGAGGGAGAAGGGAGAAGGGAGAAGGGAGAAGGAAGGAGGTAGAAGGTAGAAGGTAGAAGGTAGAAGGTAGAAGGTAGAAGGTAGAAGGTAGGTAGGTAGGTAGGTAGGTAGGTAGGTAGGTAGGTAGGTAGGTAGGTAGGTAGGTAGTGGAGGGAGGAGGTAGAAGGTAGGTAGAGGAGGGAGGAGGTAGAAGGTAGAAGGTAGAAGGTAGAAGGTAGAAGGTAGGTAGGTAGGTAGGTAGGTAGGTAGGAGGGAGAGCAGTGGGGAAGCAGGTAGAAGAGGGGAGGAGGCAGAAGGTAGGAAGGGGTAGAAGGTAGAAGGTAGAAGGTAGAAGGTAGAAGGTAGGTAGGTAGGTAGGTAGGTAGGTAGGTAGGTAGGTAGGTAGGTAGGTAGGTAGGTAGGTAGGTAGGTAGGTAGGTAGGTAGGTAGTGGAGGGAGGAGGGAGGAGGTAGAAGGTAGGTAGAGGAGGGAGGAGGGAGGAGGGAGGAGGGAGGAGGGAGGAGGGAGGAGGGAGAAGGGAGAAGGGAGAAGGGAGAAGGGAGAAGGGAGAAGGGAGGAGGTAGAAGGTAGAAGGTAGAAGGTAGAAGGTAGAAGGTAGAAGGTAGGTAGGTAGGTAGGTAGGTAGGTAGGTAGGTAGGGAGGGGAGGGAGGAGGGAGGAGGGAGGAAGGAGGAGGTAGGAGGTAGGAGGTAGGAAGTAGGGGGTAGGAAGTAGGGGGTAGGAAGTAGGGGTTAGAAGGTAGGAAGGATGGAAGGTAGGAAGGTAGGTAGGTAATTAGGAAAGTAGGAAGGAAGGTAGGTAGTTGGAGGAGAAGGAGGAGGAGGAGGAGGAGGGAGAAGAAGAAAAAGAAAGATAAAAAAGATAAAAATAAAAGGAAAAATAAAACGAAAATGAAAAGAAAAAAGAAAAAGTAAAAAATGAAACAGAGAAAAAAAGAAAAGAAAGAAAGAAAAAGAAAAGAAAAAAAAAGAAAAGATAAGAAGAAGAAGAGCAGAAGAAGGAGGGAGAAGGAGGAAGAAGGGAGGCAGGAGTCGGGAGTGAGTTGGGAGTTCAGAATGTTGATGGAGGAGTGAGGAGGGAGAGGAGAGGGAGTGGGGAGGGAGGAGTAAGGAATGAGGGGATGGGGAGTGGGGAGGGAGGAAGGGAGGAAGGGAGGAAGGGAGGAGGAGGAGAAGACAAAGAAGAAAAGTGAAGTAGAAAGAGAGAACGAGCAGCAATAGCCCTAGCAAACCAAGGTAGTAGCAGTAGCATGAGAGGGAGAAAAGAGAAAGAAAAGGCGGGCGAGGTCGTGCTTCCTGATCCTCTATTAGTCCGGTTTTTATTAGATCAGGAGGCGAGTCTATAGTTTTCTGATTAGTTTCGAACCTCTGTCCTCTGCGCTCAGTGGCGGCCGATCCGGTAACTTGGGTCTCGGAGTTTCATGT
>BOPN01000019.1:882219-884719 GCA_017312705.2 Penaeus japonicus | reverse complement strand
GTGAGACATTTTTATTTGTTGTTATTAGTATTTTGGTATTATTAATATTGTCATTATTGTTATTCTGCTATTATTATTATTATTATTATTATTATTATTATTATTATTATTATTATTATTATTATTATTAGTTGTATTATTATTATTGTTATTGGTATTATTATTATTGTCAGGCTGATTGAAAATAATGATAATGATAATAATTATTGTTATTGTTGTTGTTATTGTTATTATTATTATTATTATTATTATTGTTAATGTTATTATTATTTTTATTGTTATTATTATTATTATTACTACTACTACTACTACTATTATTATTATTATTATTACTTTTACTATTATTATTATCATCATTATTGTTGTAGTCATTATTGTCATGATGATGTTGATGATGATGATGATGATTTTTTTGTTTTTTGTTATTATTATTTTTTGGTTATTATTATTATTATTATTTTTATTTTATTAGTATTATCATTATTATTTTTATTATTATTATTATTATTATTATTATTATTATTATTATCACTACTGTTATTACTATTACTATTTCTATTACAATAATATTATTGTAATAGTAACTGTATTACTCCTCCCACTCCCCTTCCCCCGTCCCCTCTTTCTCCTTCTTCTCCTTCTCCTTCTCCTTCTCCTTCTCCTTCTCCTTCTCCTTCTCCTTCTCCTTCTCCTTCTCCTTCTCCCTTCCTCTCTCTCCCCCTCCTCCTCCTCCTCCTCCTCCTCCTCCTCCTCCCTCCTCCTCCTCCTCCTCCTCCTCCTCTTCCTCCTCCTCCTCCTCCTCCTCCTCCTCCTCCTCCTCCTCCTCCTCCCACTTCCTCCACTTCACTCCTCCTCCGCTTCCTCCCTCTCCCTCTCCCTCTCTCCACTCCCTCCTCCCTCCTCCTCCCACTCCCACTCTCTCTCCTCTCCTCCCCCTCCCACTCTCCTCTCCTCCCTCCTCCTCCACTCCTCTCCTCCCTCCTCCTCCCTCCTCTCCCTCCTCCCTCTCTCTCCCTCTCTCTCTCTCTCTCTCTCTCTCTCTCTCTCTCTCTCTCTCTCTCTCTCTCTCTCTCTCTCTCTCTCCCTCTCTCCCCCCCCCCTCCCTCTCCCCCTCCCCCTCCCTCCCCCCCTCCCCCCCCTCCCCCCCCTCCCCTCCTCCTCCCTCCTCCTCCTCCTCCTCCTCCTCCTCCTCCTCCTCCTCCTCCTCCTCCTCCTCCTCCTCCTCCTCCTCCTCATCATCCTCATCATCCTCCTCCTCCTCCTCCTCCTCCTCCTCCTCCTCCCCCCCCTCCCCCTCCCCCTCCCCCCCCTCCCCTCCTCCTCCTCCTCCTCCTCCTCCTCCTCCTCCTCCTCCTCCTCCTCCTCCTCCTCCTCCTCCTCCTCCTCCTCCCCACCAATATCGGCCACCTCTCTCCCCCCCAGGCTAGTGACCTCCGACGCCGCCACGAGAAGCCTCTGGGTCCCGTCCTTCGGCTCGACGTTCTGGCGCGAAGGCTCCATGTACCGCGGCGACCCCCCTCAGAAACACATCATCTCGCTGCCGTCGGAGATGGAGAAGCAAGTGCACAGCTCCCTCTATCACTGCCAGATACTCAAGGTTATTTTTAGCCTTTTTTTTTTTTGTTTTTTTGTTGTTGTTTTTTTGGCGGAGGGGGTTGGAGGGTAGGTAGGAGCGGAGTTGGGTGGGATTGATGGGGGAAGGGAATGGTTGTAGCGGGAAGAGGGGTGGTGAGTGTGGAGGAAGGGTATGGTTGTGTGTGCGAGTGCTTGTGTTGGCCCGCTCTTGGGCTGGGTGTCCGTTAGGTATTTAAGGGTGTATTCTGTGCGGGCAGGCATTTTGTTAGGTTGATAGATGTGTTACGGAAGAACATGCTAATTTGTCACACCATGCTACGGCGTGGCACACGGTACACCCTTCCTTCCTTCCTTCCTTCTTTCCTTCTTTCCTTCTTTCCTTCCTCGCACATTCCCTCCCTCCCTCCCCCCTTCCCCCTATCCCCCCTTCCCCCCTTCCCTCCTTCCCTCTTTCCCCCTATCCCCCCTTCCCTCCTTCCCTCCTTCCCTCCTTCCCTCCTTCTCCTTCACTCCTTCCCTCACTCACTCACACTCTCACTCACTCTCACTCTCACTCACTCTCACTCACTCTCACTCACTCACTCACTCACTCACTCACTCACTCACTCACTCACTCACTCACTCACTCACTCACTCACTCACTCACTCACTCACTCACTCACTCACTCATACGCAGCTCTCCAGATAAGGAGCGCGGGGAGGCGCAGGCCACCTAATCTTAACAGTCAATATATCCCAAAGAGGGCTTCTTAACCGGAAAGGATCATAGTTTCAAGGAGTAGGAAGGAGGGAGAAAGAGGTGACGGAGAGAGGGAAGTGGGGAAAGTTAGAGGGGAGGGGGTAAGGGAGGACAGCGAGGGAGTTAAGAAAGGGTGGGAGGGGAGGGGGAGATGGGGAGAGGGAGAGGAGGGGGTTAAGGAAGAGA
>BOPN01000019.1:854719-867219 GCA_017312705.2 Penaeus japonicus | reverse complement strand
AGAGAGAGCAAGCGAGCGAGTGAGAGAGAGCAAGCGAGCGAGTGAGAGAGAGCAAGCGAGCGAGAGAGAGAGAGCAAGCGAGCGAGAGAGAGAGAGCACGCGAGCGAGAGAAAGAAAGGGAGAGATAGAGAGAGAGAGAGAGAGAGAGAGAGAGAGAGAGAGAGAGAGAGAGAGAGCAAGCAAGAGAGAGAGAGAGAGAGAGAGAGCAAGAGAGAGAGAGAGAGAGAGAGCAAGCAAGCAAGAGAGAGAGAGAGAGAGAGAGAGCAAGCAAGCAAGAGAGAGAGAGAGAGAGAGAGAAGCAAGCAAGCAAGCAAGCTAGCAAGAGAGAGAGAGAGAGCAAGCAAGCAAGAGAGAGAGAGAGAGAGAGAGCAAGCAAGCAAGCTAGCAAGAGAGAGAGAGCAAGCAAGCAAGTAAGCGAGAGAGAGAGAGAGAGCAAGCAAGCAAGAGAGAGAGAGAGAGCAAGCGAGCGAGTGAGAGAGAGCAAGCGAGCGAGAAAGCAAGCGAGCGAGCGAGCGAGAGAGAGAGAGAGAGAGAGAGAGAGAGAGAGAGAGAGAGAGAGAGAGAGAGAGAGAGAGAGAGAAAGAGAAAGAGAAAGAGAAAGAGAAAGAGAAAGAGAAAGAGAAAGAGAAAGAGAAAGAGAAAGAGAAAGAAAGAGAGAGAGAGAAAGAAAGAAAGAAAGAAAGAAAGAAAGAAAGAAAGAAAGAAAGAAAGAGAGAGAGAGAGAGAGAGAGAGAGAGAGAGAGAGAGAGAAAGAAAGAAAGAAAAAGAAAGAAAGAAAGAGAGAGAGAGAGAGAGAGAGAGAGAGAGAGAGAGAGAGAGAGAGAGAGAGAGAGAGAGAGAGAGAGAGAGAGAGAGAGAGAGAGAGAGAGAGAGAGAGAGAGAGAGAGAGAGAGAAAGAGAAAGAGAAAGAGAAAGAGAAAGAGAAAGAGAAAGAGAAAGAGAAAGAGAAAGAGAAAGAGAAAGAGAGAGAGAGAGCAAACGAGCGAGAGAGGGAGAGAGAGAGAGAGAGAGAGAGAAAGAGAAAGAGAAAGAGAAAGAGAAAGAGAAAGAGAAAGAGAAAGACAGAGACAGAGACAGAGACAGAGACAGAGACAGAGACAGAGACAGAGACAGAGACAGAGACAGAGACAGAGACAGAGACAGAGACAGAGACAGAGACAGAGACAGAGACAGAGACAGAGACAGAGACAGAGACAGAGACAGAGACAGAGACAGAGACAGAGACAGAGACAGAGACAGAGACAGAGACAGAGACAGAGACAGAGACAGAGACAGAGACAGCAAGTAAGCGAGCGAGAGAAAGAGAGAGAGCAAGCGAGCGAGAGAGAGAGAGAGAGAGAGAGAGAGAGAGAGAGAGAGAGAGAGAGAGAGAGAGAGAGAGAGAGAGAGAGAGAGAGAGAGAGAGAGAGAGAGAGAGAGAGAGAGAGAGAGAGAGAGAGAGAGAGAGAGAGAGCAAGCGAGCGAGAGCAAGCGAGCGAGAGAAAGAGAGAGAGCAAGCGAGAGAAAGCGAGAGAGAGAGAGAGAGAGAGAGAGAGAGAGAGAGAGAGAGAGAGAGAGAGAGAGAGAGAGAGAGAGAGAGAGAGAGAGAGAGAGAGAGAGAGAGAGAGAGAGAGAGAGAGAGAGAGAGAGCAGAGAGCAAGCGAGCGAGAGAGAGAGAGAGAGAGAGAGAGAGAGAGAGAGAGAGAGAGAGAGAGAGAGAGAGAGAGAGAGAGAGAGAGAGAGAGAGAGAGAGAGAGAGAGAGAGAGAGCGAGAGAGAGAGAGAGAGAGAGAGAGAGAGAGAGAGAGAGAGAGAGAGAGAGAGAGAGAGAGAGAGAGAGAGAGAGAGAGAGAGAGAGAGAGAGAGAGAGAGAGAGAGAGAGCGAGCGAGCGAGCGAGCGAGCGAGCTGGAGTGTATATGTGTATTTGTGTATGTTTGTATTACAAATTACGTTGCATTTTATTTATGTAAACGAGTACAACCTGAAAATAAGTAAACAAAAAAGGATACAAAGTTCAAGAAAGTGTATGTAAATAAACTCTTTACGTGACGACGGGAAGGTGGCGTAACGTAGGGTTAGGCGGCGTCCGTTCATTGATCTGCCAACGGAACCTTGCGGCCAATGTTGCCAGTGGCAAAACAAAAAACATGGCCAACCCACCAAAGCCCTACAAAATATAAAAATATAAGAAAATAAAAAGTATAAATCTCCGGTATCATAAAAAGAAAAAGAAAGGAAGAAAGAAAGAAAAGAAAAGGAAGAGAAAGAAGGAAGGAAAGAGAGAGTAGAAAAAAAAACTCCCGTAATTGCTAAGTCTGAATATGTGATGTGACTCGAGGGAGCTCGTCTAAACCAAGAGTACTTTTATATTTCCCTTTCTAGGTCTAGCGTTTGCTGTTTGACGTGGTCGAAACACATCCAGTGTTTGTATATATGTATATTTTTATGTGTGTGTGTCTGTGTGTGTGTATAAAATATATATATATATATATATATATATATATATATATATATATATATATATATATATATCCTTGTCCTTATCCTTCATTTCTCAGCAAGATTTATCACTTTGTGTTTAAGTTTTTGCAAGTAGTGATAGATGAATCATAAGTGTTAAAGTAAACAGAAATTGCATGATTAATAAGTAATAAGAGTCTCTTGAGTGTAGTAGAGATCCTGTAGACAGCATCACAACCTACTTTGATAAGCGTGACTTACTTATTTATTTTGAGAATGTTATTGTGATGACACGGTGTAGTAACGGCGTGGTGACGTGGTGTGCAGGGGGAAAGATAAGGACTTGAAATGGTGCCATAACGTGCGTAAAGGATGATATGTATTCCAGCATGTTGTGTCAAATGAAAACGGGTACTTTGGATTTTTTGGGTGTGTTGTGCAATGTTTAGGGCTAGATGACAGGCGTAGTGCGTAAGGTGACTGACTGGGTGTGGTGCCGCTGCCTTGGTACCAGGATGAAGGGAGTTGGTCAGATGTGCAGCATCTTTTTCTCTCGGCTTTTAAAAGATTTTCATTTATTAGCTGAAAACTGGTGATTTAAGCAACGTTAAGGATCAGCTGATTCAAAGGAGAAGAAATCCCCGTGTCTCAGTTATTACAAGCAAGTACCTCTTATTTGGACCCCCAAAGAATCTCAAGAAGGATTTGAACATCCACACTTCAAAAGAAATCCAGGGGGTCCAAGGTAATAGCCGAAATCCCCTTATCTGGGAATAAATCCCTTGGCGCTGGTAACGCTGCTTGTAGGAGTCAGTGTGGCGCCCGACTCCGCCGCCCCACCCCTACGGCCGCCCCGACGACCGCCCCCTGCAGCCACCCCTGCTCCATCTGGCTGACGCCCGCGCCCCGCCGCCCATCCGCTGCCACTACCTGAAGTCGTGGCTGCTCCCGTAGTTGTGTATAATTGGTTGAATTTTTATTTAATCTTTCATATTAAAATATTTGAATGTCTCTTTTTCTCTCTTCTCTCTCCCTCTCTCCCTCTTTCTCCCTCCCTCCCTCCCTCCCTATCTCCTCTCCCCCACCCCCTCCCCCTCCCCCCACCTTTATTTCTGTTAGAGTATACTTAAAGTTCATCCAGTTTCCACATAATGAAGCTGTTAGATATCAAGGTGCCTTAGAGAACTCGGGAGTTTTTCAATAGAACAATTATTGGAGCCATTCGCCATTCACTGGAACTAAATAACTTGGTGCAATGGTTACTTTCTGGTGGCAGGGGTGGGATAAAATGTAAATGACCCATGATTCTCTCTCTCTCTCTCTCACTCTCTCTCTCTCTCTCTCTCTCTCTCTCTCTCTCTCTCTCTCTCTCTCTCTCTCTCTCTCTCTCTCTGTTTCTCTCTTTCTCTTTCCCTTTCCCTCTCCTTATCCTTATCCTTCTCCCTCTCCCTCTCCCTCTCTCTCTCTCTCTCTTTCGCATGAGTGAAGAAGTGACTAAGGGTTGGAGGGACTGATGCGGAAGAGAAGAAAATGTGGAAGAATAGATTAATGACAAGACAAAATAAAATAAGATAAGGAATTAGATAAAAGCAAGAGAAAATTTAAGTCTAAAAGGCAAAGAAGAGTAGCTAAGGGTGTGAAATGTGAAACAGCGTGTGGTAAACAATTTACTTGGTTGAAGCTATGATAAGTGGGCTCTCAAAAAGAAAGGAAAAATATTTTTAAAAATAGTTTCTGTAGATTAGTCCAAGATTTTTAAATGGTTGCAAAAAGATTGCAATTTCTCTCTCTCTCTCTCTCTCTCTCTCTCTCGTTTTCTCTTTAGCCTCTTCCCTTACTACCTCTGTCTCTCTCTCCCCTCCTGCTCTTCCGTCTCTCCCCCTCCCTCTCTGTCTCTCTCTCCCCCCCTCCTGCTCTTCCGTCTCTCCCCCTCCCTCTCTCTCTCTCTCTCTCTCTCTCTCTCTCTCTCTCTCTCTCTCTCTCTCTCTCTCTCTCTCTCTCTCTCTCTCTCTCTACCCCCCTCTAACTCTCCCTCTCCCTCTCCCTCTCCCCTCCCCCCCTTCCCTCTCTACCCCCCCTCTAACTCTCCCTCCCCACCCCCTTCCCTTAAGCTAACATTCACCCTTTTCCTTTTGCTTAACCCTATCTCCCTCCATCTCCCTCTTTCTGTCCCTCGCTCTCTCCCCCTTCTGTCCTTTCTCCTTCAGTAGCCATATTTCAAAGAAAATGGAGGGAAAACCAAGTGTGAGGGAAACTAAAGAAAACATTCGAGGCATTTCTTCACCCGTTAACAAAAAAGAAAGAAAAAAAAACGCGAAATATTTTAAAAAGCTGATATTATGTGTACGTCTGTCTATCTGTTTTATTGAGGTGTTTTTTACGTTCCGTGCAATGGCGTTGCGGCTGTTATTTACATTTGTTTTAATTCATTATTCATTCCCTATTTTATGTAGTCTACCTAGGTAAATGAACCACTCGCTCCCCGGATAAAGAAATAAGATGAATAGATAAATATATTATTTGATTAAAGAATGAGTTGGCAAGAGAAGGTTGACATTTCTTGTCTTGAAAGAATGGAAGAAATGCTGATCAAGATTTGTACAATTGGGAATGTGCTGTTAAGAAAGATTCCTGAAGTCATTATTGTATAGTAGAAATCTGGGAAAGATTAAGAGAGAAAGAGAGAGAATTAGGGAACTTCTTTTTTGTACAGTGGAATATATGAAAAATAGATATAAAAGAATATGGACTTCCTCATTAGAAAAAAATATATATTGCCAATAAGAAGAGATTCAGCAACACACTTACCTACACCCGGCAATGTCACAGGATCCCCTCTGAAGTGATTACAAATTCGAAATCAAGTATAGGTTTAACGGCTTAAATTACCCAACGGTCACTCGACTTGCTTTTGGCGCGCAATTTGACTAAGAAGATGTTAATTGAAAGTCTAATCGCAGCCTATCGGATTTAGATTAGCCTTTTTCGATGTAAATGGCCTTGGATACAGTAGACAGGCGTGTTGTTACCGATGCCTTTGGGTAAATGAGGCGGAACTCCTGGATAACCTTGGATAAGTAAACGCCGAAGACAGCCATGGTAGGAAAGGGTGAGGAAAAGATGGGTGGGATGGAAAATGGGAGGGGAAGGGTAGGAAGAGGGAAAGGGATTGGGAGTGGGAGAGGATGAAGATGAAGATGAGGTAGAGACAGTTGTATGTGTGTGTTTGCGTGTCTGTGTTTGTGTCTGCATCTGCATCTGTATCTGTATACAGCGCCAACGAATCCTTCAAATCTCAGGCCAATTGTCGAAGATGGATATACTTTTTCCTGTTTATGCCTAACATCGGGAGATCGACCAAACAGCACGCCCTTCTAGAACCCCCCCCCCCCCCCCCCCCTTAAGCCTCATGCGTTGGCAAGGTCATGGTGATTTCGCTGTCGTGATGCGACGTCTTAAAGATAGTGACGGCCTCATTTAGGTAAGATAACGAGTAAGTTTCACATGGAAGCCTTTCGCGGGGAGTGGCGTCACTACACACCTCACTCTGGATGGTGACTCCCCCAATAGCCACGTTATGGTGAGATAGATGCTGGGACTTTGCTGCGTCATTTCCTCCTTCCGTCTCCAGTAACGCACGTAGCCATTAGTGTAATGGAGAGGGAAGACAATCCACGACCTCCTTTGCCGCTAATGAACGACAGACATACACGTACACGGTTACCTGGCGTGGCTCATGTCGGTGCCGCTGTGGGGGACCAACTGACCATCAGTCATTTGCCGGGAATATTGACCTCGGCGAGATGGTGAATTTGCCTCGGTCATCGATCCCTCACTGACAGTTATTAGTGGTGTTTTATCCGGTGGTGAATTTGACCAAACTGTTTATCGGATTTTCTTTTAAAGACTGCCACGGTACATGAGTTGTGTTTCTTATATTCTTCGGATCACTGTAAAACAACTTTAGATCAGTAGTTACGAAGCTTTGGTTTTGCATCCTTCTCAATAGGGATGATTGATAACTTACCCAATAAACTAGCGTGAGGGATCTCTGACTTCAATTCCTCCCTTTTCTGTCTCTCTTGGATCTGGTGCCAAAATTCTAGTGATTTTCCTTACATTTATGATAATATCCATCCGTCTTTTGAAATAAATGAATATATATATATATTTTTTTCATTTACAAGTGATGACCAATGTCAAAATTTAGAATGAACCTGATCTTGTGATATTATATATTTTGAATTCTGTGCATAGCAGATACTCGTATCTTGGAATCACTAGTTTCCCATAATGGGAGGAGATGGTTTGAATCTCTTGTCCTAAAAGTCCACCCACTTGTATATTTTTTTAATGAAACCTATGTCATGACTCATAAATAGGCTTAGGTTCATCTATAACTGTTTTTCCTTTGACAACTGATTCTTCAGCTGAACACGGACTATATTTTATACTTTCGAATTTATCCGCATTGAATTCCGTATTGTCCTCACGCGTCCTATTACAAACGCTTTCTAGATCCTCATTAAGCTAAACGTCCACATATCCTCGTACCATCTGCATATGACGTTGCTCTGCAGTGTTGATGTATCCCCCGCATACACACACCTCGCTGTACCAAAGAGATGTGACCTTCAGAAATGGTTTATTAATTCATCGGCCGACGCCATCTTGAAGGGCGTGATCACCAACGTTAATTTATCTTTCTTTTTAATAGATTTTATGGAACTTTTTCTCCTACTAGCGATTGGTTTCATATAGATTCATAATGTATCCTTTCTCTTTTTGTCATTCTTCTTGTTTCTCAACGCTATTTTTCGATCATTTGGTATCACACTTGTTTCTTTTCTTTGGCACAAATCTCCTACATTTCTGCAACCATAAAACAGCCCATCAGCAGGTGATTTTAAAAATTCAGTATGTGTTACTGCTTCTTCTTGTGTTTTATGTATCATCATTCAGTCAATTTAACTGTCATTGAAATGCCTGCTACTTGTTTTTTTAGCTTATTTGATATTTCAATGTGGTTTTGGTTACACATGGATTCATAATGTATCTTCTGGTTACTTTATCTCTGGTTTGACCCTCTCTATTTTTTGTCATTCTTATTGTTTCTCTACACTATTTTTCGATCTTCTGGTACCACACTTGTTTTGTTTCTTTGTTTGGTATAAATCTTATACAAACATCTCTGCGACTATCAAAGAACATTTTCAGCCATATCATTTTCAGTAATATCAGGTAATTGTAGGGCCTCAGTTTGTGCTGATGCTTCGCCTGTTATTTCATTTATAATTTTGCAGTAACTAACATAATTTTCAATATTTTTATTGCATTTTAGCTTTTTTGACTTGATTTCAACGTGGTCTTGTTGCACAGTATAGGTTGATATATCGTCTATGTCCTTCCTCCTCCCGGACACATACGAAGACGGGTTCGTGTCTCTTGTTCCCCCTTTGTTGGGATTTTGACGATTTGGTTCCGGTTGGCTTATGGTGCGTCGGGTTGTGTGCCCTTGTCTGCCACTGGTAAATGCATGGCCGGTTTTGATCTCCGTCGTTTTTACTGTTTTATTTTAGCTGATTTATAAAACTTGTGTTTACTTTTTTTCATGTCCTCTTCATAGCAGTTTTTATTCTTCCTCCCTTTTTCACTTTTTTTTTTTTATAGGCGGGGCTTTCCATATTATTATTTTTTCTTTTATATAAAATTTCATTTCTCAAATCTTCAAACATTTTATTTTGTTTAAGCCCTGCGAGCTGACGGTTTCTTAGCCAATTTAAACATTGGATATTACCGGCAAGTCCATCAAAGGATTATCATCTTTCATGCATACATCATTACAGTGTTAGTACTTCGAGGGATTTTTAAAAACTCTTTGGTCTACCGATATTTCACCACCCGTTTTAGAAATGCTGATTTTTTGTTTTCTTGATCTGTTTTTTTCTGTTTCTGTTTAGTTCTTTAGTTCTTTTACTAAGACAACGTAACACTCACATTTTCAATTGATTATCTCTTCCCCCAAAAAACGGGATTTTGAGTTTTGACAATTTTTTTTTTATCTCCATTTTGAGGTTCGTGTTACTTGTGGTACAGTCCTGTCTAAACTAGATTTATTTTCAGCTCTTCAACCGTTACTGTTGGTCCCTTTGTGTCGAAGCATGTAGTAGTTTTTTTTTCTTTTTACTCAAAGAGTTCCTGGTGCCAGGCAGGGATATTGTTGTTATTATTGCTGCTGTTGTAGTCGTTGGTGTTGTTATTTTATCAGTTGTAGAAGTTATATTATTGTTTCTTGTAATATCGTTATGAAGATTTGCTTTTGTTTAATGTGATTTAAAGATGATATCTCAGGTATTAATAACAAGTTTAGTATTACGCCTCTTTATCTACCTCACTTATTTTCTCGTAGATTTCCCTCTTTGTAGTTCTATAAATAACACTTAACTTTGAGACTGACCTTTGGTAAAGCAACTCAAAAAATAACTTAGTTAGAAGTTATTCCATACGGAAGTCGCGTGCCTTGGTTACGAACCGTTTAAGTGTTCGAATGAATTTTAGCCAGGGTTAGGTATGGGGAATGCAGTTGAATGAAAATAACCCACTACATTATCATTATTGTTAATAGTATCATCATTTCTATTATTGTGGTTGTTGTCACTGCCATCGTTACCGTTATTATTATTATATTATTATTATTATTATCCTTTTTATTATTATTGCTATTATTATTATCATTATCATTTTCATTTTCATTTTCATTCTTCTTCTTCTACTTCTTCTTCTTCTTCTTATTATTATTATTATTATTATTATTATGTATACTAGGATGTATAGGTGTGAAATAGCCAGAGGTTGAAAGCACTTATGGCTGGCTGAGTTAGGAGACGAAGATGTTATGGACGCTGGATGACAGAGAAAGAATCTCTCCTTTTAAAGGTCCTTCTCTTTCTCTCTCTCTCTCTCTTTTTTTTTTTTTTATCAAGGTTGTATTTACAGCTCTCCCGGAGACTTAGGCAGTGATAAATCTTGTGTCTTCCGTAGATGGCTGGAGACTGGCTGGTTCTCAAAATGTCCCCGAAGAGAAGGTTCAGCAAGTTCCTCAACATGTTCGGACACGGGAACTTCTGGTGCATGATGTATCTGAATGAATTGTTCAATATTAAGACGGAGGGAACGATCGTCAAGGTTAGGCAATATTTACTCCCCTTCGCATTGATTATTATTGCTGTTTATCTGAGTGAAATGGTATTATATTTGCAAGAGGTGTTTGTGCATAGATGTTATCAGAATTATTGTGTAACTGATTACTATAACTGTTGCAGGTGTTCGAAGATGGGGGGGCTGTGGTTGAGGTAACACTGCAGGTGTTCCGAACCCTCTCGAGCTCTTACGTCCCTCTGGGCATGCTCACGGGCCCCTTCATGCCGATAGTGTTGAATCCCACCACTCTCCTCCAGTTGCAAGGCATTGTCACTAGCAACTACAGTGATGACAGTGACATCTTTCTGGCAGAGATGGCGACACACCGGTAATATATGTTCTGTGGTGCATGAACGACACACACACACGCACACACACGCACACGCACACGCACGCATGCATGCATACATACATACATGCATACATACATACATACATACATACATACATACATACATACATACATACATACATACATACATACATACATACATTCACACACACACACCTGCGCAAACACACACCTGCGCAAACACACACCTGCGCAAACACACACACGCAAACACACACACGCAAACACACACACGCAAACACACACACACACACACACACACACACACACACACACACACACACACACACACACACACACACACACACACACACACACACACACACACACACACACACACACACACACACACACACACACACACACACACACACACACACACACACACACTCACACTCACACACACACACACACACACACACACACACACACACACACACACACACACACACACACACACACACACACACACACACACACACACACCTTCACAAACACACCTTCACAAACACACACACACACACACACACACACACACACACACACACACACACACACACACACACACACACACACACACACACACACACACACACACACACACACACACACACATATGCACACACATACACACACACACACACACACACACACACACACACACACACACACACACACACACACACACACACACACACACACACACACACACACACACACACACACACACACACACACATTCACACACACATTCACATTCACATATACACACACACATTCACACACACAATCACACACATTCACACACACACACAGTCACACACACTCCACTCACACTCCGCTCACACTCACTCTCACTCTGCTAGCACTCACACTCACACTCTGCTCACACTCACACTCTCACTCTGCTAACACTCACACTCTCACTCTGCTAGCACCTCACACCTCACACCTGCTCACACCACACCTTCACACCACACTCACCTGCTAGCACTCACACTCTCACTCTGCTCACACTCACACTCTCACTCTGCTAGCCACTCACACTCTGCTCACACTCTCACTCTGCTAGCACTCACACTCTCACTCTGCTAGCACTCACACTCACACTCTGCTCACACTCACACTCTCACTCTGCTCACACTCACACTCTCACTCTGCTAGCACTCACACTCACACTCTGCTCACACTCACACTCTGCTCACACTCACACTCCGCTCACACTCTCACTGTGCTAACACACTCACTCACACTCTGCTCACACTCACACTCTCGCTCTGCTAACACTCACACTCACACTCTGCTCACACTCACACTACTCACACTCACACTCTGCTCACACTCACACTCTGCTCACACTCACACTCCACTCACACTCTCACTGTGCTAACACTCACACTCACACTCTGCTCACACTCACACTCTCACTCTGCTAACACTCACACTCACACTCTGCTCACACTCACACTACTCACACTCTGCTCACACTCACACTCTGCACACACTCACACTCCACTCACACTCACACTCTGCTCACACTCACACTCTGCTCACACTCTGCTCACACTCACACTCCACTCACACTCACACTCACACTCACACTCACACTCACACTCACTCTGTAGGCCCAGAGGGGTTAAACTTTTTGGATGCTTATTGGGCAGCTCAGTAGCCTTGCTTCTCTTGATTTTTTCATTCAACTTAGAAACTTAGCTTGGTGGCCCAGTTTGTTGAATTATTATTTCTAATAAAATCACAAAAGTCAGATTTAATTTTCCACTGAGTGGATTTTTATGTACCTGATTCTCAAAGATGAAATCAGGGATTGGTGATTCTACTGGATGTGTGAAACAAGCTCTCTCTCTCACACACATGCATAAAACATAGTTAGAACCTGTTCCTTAGCTAATATCATTTGCTTTAAAGACTAATATCATTTTTATGGATGTTTTAATTATAGACATTAAAACCCAAGGTGCATAGAGTAGGAGGTGAACTCGTTTCAGTTGAGCAGAACCCTGATGACCTCACGCCTCCCCCTTATCATCATCACCTCCGCTGAGAGAGTTTATATTTCTGTCCAAACTTATTACTTAATTGGATTGTTTCTTGGTTTGTTATATAAGCAGGAATATCATGTAATAACATGATAGGCGTATGTAAACATGTTGGTCAGTGCAGTCAAAGGGGGACAGATGATGTCGTAGGTATGGTTTTCTGTGAAAGGTGATCCAATCTCGTATTCTGTGAACCTTGTTAAAACCTATGCAGGATCAAGAAAATAACTGTTACCCTTTAACTCCCCCAGTTTGATCAATGAGACAGATCCAAAAAAGCCACAGGTGTTGGAAATGGAAGTGTGTCACTCTCGTCACCTGTCTATGTCATCTATACATGTTTATGCTCAAGATGCCTCAGGACGCAAGCTGGTTTCACTGGCCCACACTCTTGATGCAAACACCCTTCCCTCACCAGCCTCCCTCAAGTGTCAGAATGCCAGCGTGATGGT